>JASEVX010000011.1:6224853-6534276 GCA_031761405.1 Serripes groenlandicus
TGTACACACAAATGTCATTCAGAAAGAGTGTAGCGCGAAGGTGTAACACTCGTCGAGTGACTTCTATGTAATGCTGCTCTCGTACGGTCCCGAATTCATTGCGATGTCCCTTGCGAGTAGCACTCTCCAATTAATCATAAAGATCGGGATATGGTCGCAAGACATTCGTAAAAGCAATCGACTGGGCAATCGCTTCAGTCATAAGGTGTTTGCAAGCACTCGCAACATTCGCATGGCAACTCGCAACTTTCGTATGCAATTCGCAAGAAATTCTTGTAATTGATTCGTATAATTCGCAATGATGGCAGAAATTAGCATGCACTCGCAACTATTCGTCAAAAATTCGCAAGGATTCGTAAGGCTTCAAATTTTCCATATTTGTCCTGTCCATTCTTCTCTATTTTTTTGCCGAATACAATATTTTCATAATTGCAAGGATAATTGGGACTGTGTGAGAGCAGCATTAGGTAAATATCAAAGAAAGAAATTCGATAACAAAATGTAATCAAAAACAAGATTGAGTTATGCTGTAAATTAACCCATCCCAACATACACACAATATGTAGCAGACGACTTCGCAAATATATAGGCCAAAATATGAAAATCTACATTTGTGAGAGTAACATTATTTATTAGAATTGAAAATAATGTAACAAAAGGTGAAAATTATCATAATGTGCAATTCCATCATTTGCCAAATGGTTATCGATTGTCATCTGTTACTAATGCTTCCGAAAGTGTCTGTATGTGGGAAAGGGTTAATTATGAATCATACTTTATCGTAACAGGGACTGCGTTCGGTACAAATGTCAGGATTTGCATAGTGGATGACATCCTACTTCCTCTTGACATTGAGAACATCACAATGGCCAATGAGTTTACGGAAAACATTGACGTATCGACCTGTAGAAACGACAACAACAACAGGTGAACTAATGTTATGACCGCCTCTCTGGTGTATTACTAGTGCTTCTGATTTTCGACCAGGTCAAACCAAATACTTTAAAAGTGGTAGTCATGGCGCTCATGATTGCGGGCTGGGTCGCTGGTGTCAAGAAAAAATTAACTTACTAATGAAACGCTGTGATATAACTGAACCATCGTTAAAAGCGGCGTTAAAAACCAAACAAACAAATAAACTATGTCTATTGTGGGGTTAGCATTACGACAGGGTCGCTGGTGTCAGGATGAATGTAACTTACCCATGAAATGCTGTGATATACTTCTTGAAAGCGGTCTTAAAAACCAAACAAACACATTAACTATATCTATGTAAGCTAAACATAGCGAAATTTTATAGCAACAAATGGTTAGGAATGATAATTCAAAATTAACAAAAGACAGTTTGGTCATCATCCCGCATACTACGAATCAGTAGCAGACGACTTTGGAAGTTCAGTCACTCCGAGACCGGAGCCAACACGGAGCAGCCCGGATTACAACGGAACACCTCGGATCAAGAGATTTCTTGATCCGGGTAGATCCTGGGTAAAATTGAGTCGCAAAACATCGTCGTCCCTGATCAGCCGGACCCAACACGGCACAACAACCGATGAACGCGGATGAACACGGAGCCAACACGGATCTGACCCCGGTACCACCATGGCAGCTCCACAGACCATCCCGGATCAGCTACGGACTGTCCCGGACCCAACACGGACCGCCCCGGACCCAACACGACATGCCGGGTCGCCAATGATCGCCCAGGATCAAGACGGTGCCACTACGGACGTTCCCGGAGCCAACACGGTCGCTACACGGACCGTCCCGGACTACATCGGATTGAAATATCCTACCAGTCGGTCCCGGAGGACCACGGTAATTTTTAAACACTTTAAAAATGCTGGGGTGGTGTTCCGGACCATGAAGGACCATCCAGAATCATCCCGGACTTTCTCGGACTATCCCGGATAAGCCCGGACCCAACGCGGTTCCTACATGGATCTGACACCGGATCTGCCAAATTTCAGTCTGCGACGCTCCGAGAAAGTCCGAGAGGTACCGACCTCTGGGCTTTTAGCATAAGGAAAATCTCTATAAATGAAAGTGTAAAATTGAATAGTATTAAAAACATTATGAGCAATTTCTCCTTTTTCCAGAATGGTATTAAAATCCGTTTACTTCCGACGCAAAAAGCGCGTTTGTGTGGGAAAGGGATACATTGTTATTGGAGGAGAAAAGAGACATTCTGAACAATTCAAGCCTTTGGTGTGTAAACAAAACGATATCGGCTATTGATGCTTCAAAAGCTTCTATACCTGGAATACCGTAATTCAAATTAATCTCTCCTTCAATGCGACCAATATCTATCAAATCGAACAGAACTTGCGAATAAGTTAATCTTCCTCTGTATTATTCGCCAATATATAGATCACAGAAGATTTTAAGAAACTTCTAAAATGGGTCGGAGTAAACTGATACGCAGATACAATTCTAATCCATTTGTGATATTAATTACGACGTTCCATTATTTGATTACATAACTGCCTCCACTTTATGTGCTAATTTGTCACACCAGTATTCGACACAACAGACTTTCCAAGCATTAGTCTGCTTTTCCACTTAGACTGTTAGCCCTTTGGTGGAAGTCGAATAATGACACGTGTCACACTGACTTTTGTCTAACGTCAAATAAAATGTTGGTCGAGCTGGGGTTCGAACTTGCAACCCCTGAAAGGACAGACCCCGTCCCTTTAGACTGAGCTAACGGGGCTCGGTTAAAACTTCAGTAAAGAAATAAAAAGAAATAAACCTGCAAAACGTCATCCGTTCCGTTTAGGATAATCCTCTTAGACGGTATGGGATACGCTGGCAATGTGGCAGAGGATAGTGGGAAATTCTTCAGAAAGGTTCTGTAATTCGGAGCTGTAGCATAAAAAGCAAACGCCCATGTCTTTACCAACGTTTCATTGGTCACGGATTCGAGTTGTGTGACGGGATCCAATGATTTGCTGGCGTTTATGTACAACATATCCCCGTGCGTCACAAGTAATGAATGTCCGCCGTCAATTATGGGGATCAGTTCTGGTAACGCCATGTTGATAAACAAGAAATCCTGCACCCAGAATGCTGACCCTTTGTGAGTGTGTGCCACTTCCAGAAAAACGAGGTAATCACCGGGTTCTAACACTTCCGGGTCAAACCGAAGCACCGAGTTCAGTGGTTGGGGGAAATTGATATCCTTGGTGAAGTTAACGGCAATGTGGGTAAGTCGCCAGATGATCGTGGGCGCATCCGGTCCGCATGCCAGATCTAGCTCCATGAAACTCTTTAACTAATAAGAAAAGAAAACATAGGTTGACTCTAACAAAGTGCTTGAATCCTTTCTTACATACCATAAATCTTCAGCAGACGACATTGGACATTTCTGCAAAACTCTATCTCAATTATCGAAAGCATAGTTATTGAATGGAGTTGAAAACAGTGTGGCTCAAGTGGATATGGATCATGAGCAATTTCTCCTTTCTTCACTATGTTTTCAGAAGTCGTGAGTTATAGATGTTCACATTGCGTTTACAATTAGGAAAGTGTCAAAGGGACTGTGTCATAATTAAGGAACTGATACATAAATGTACTAAAAGTGCCTAGATAAGTTATTTAAAGACGTATTTTCTCTTGCATAATTTTGTGTTAACAAATCGAAAAACTGTATATATGTTTATTATGTTTTTAAGCTCGTAAGACCGCCTCGATGGTGTTGTGCTAGAGCATTCGTCTCGCATGCGGGAGGTCGCGATTTTGATGCTCATACCAAATACTTTAAAAATTGTAGAAACGACTTACCCTCATTGGCGTTTAGGATTATAGGGTAAGAATTATGACTGACTCGCCGGTGTCAGGATAAGAGGACCAGTAATACTGGTAACTTACCAAGAAAAAGCCGTGATATAACTGGTGTCAGGATAAATGGGCCAGTAGTACTGGTAACTTACCAAGAAAACGCCGTGATATAACAGAATATGTATGAATATGTATGAAAGCGGTATAGATAACGATACAATTGCTCAATTACTCAATATCAAGCACGTGATGTATTGAAATATGTTGTTGTAACGATAAACCAAGTACCGTGTTCATGACATATTCATGGTTAATTTGATTATAACGCCGTTTTAAACAAACTTTCAGTTATATCATGGCGGTCAATTCACCAACCCATGTGATTCATTGCTTTCTAACACAAGCATTCCATAAAGCAGTATTTCCAAGCAACTGGCTGTTTTACCAAATAGACTATTATCCCATTGCTGGATGACGCTTGACACGGGTCGCAATGCTTTTTGTCAAACGTCGGAAAGAATATAGATAGAAAGGTATTTATTTTATGTGTCAATTCAGACCCCGCTGCTTCTTCAACGAATTACAGGTACACGTGGACAATTTCATAAAACAAACGTATATGTATGTGTACTTACAACCAGGGCATCGGTGACAAAGAATTTTAACGGTTTAGTTAATGACTTAAAGTCGGCATCAAAAAACGGAAACGGAAAACTTAGCAAACAGCTGCCATCATTAGATGGACACGATGTACGACCATTCTTTTCATCGGAGCAGGATATGGTAACCGGATATACACCAAACTGGTAATTAAAAAAGCATGTTTGTTAAATCTTTAATACCATGCCATAAAACTGACTTTTAACACTTTTCAAAATACAACAAATTTGCAATAGACGGCTATTAGTATATATACGCGAAACTTTTGAAAACACTCTTTCAATCGAAGTTTAATTATACAATACAGTTGAAAGCAATGCTTGAAGAGAAACTACTCACAATAAGCAATTTCTTGTTTTATCACAAAAGTTTTAAAAGTCGCCTGTTGAGTATTATGTTACAGTGTGCATCTGCCTTTACGAACGGAATAAGCCTGCTTTTTTGAAACCGTTACCTTATCAATTGTGTTTCAACTGTGCCAAACTATATTTGCGGTTTACCCAACTATATCCAACATAAAGTTTAATTATATACTGCCAATATCGATCGAAATCAAAATGCACTTCCACAAAGTTTAATCTTGCTCTGTACTCTTCACGGAACACTTTAAGAATGGTAGTAATGGCAGCCCTCCTTGGCGCTCAGGATCACTTGGTTAGCTTAACGACTGACTGGCTGGGGTCAGGATAAATGGACCAGTAGTTCTGGTAATATACCCAGGAAACGCCGAGATATAACTGATGTGTTTGTGTACAACGAGGGATAAAACACCGAACAATCAACTGTACTCTTCGCCAAAAAAAAGATCACCGAAGATTTTAAGAAACTTCTTTGCTGGGTCGGATTTAACTGATACGTAGGTACTATTTTATCTATATTTATAATATTGCTTAATCGGAGTTTAACTTTTCATATTTTTGAAATGCTTTCAAAACCCGGCTGATTCAGATAATCTGTATGTCGGAGAATATTCAATGAGCATTGGTGAAATATTGGTTGGGTTGCACTTATAGAGATTTTTCGGAAGAAACAGTTTTATAACAACTATTGTAAATACTATTCTAAAATCACAAAGCATCACATTTCGTGATTTGGTAAACCATAATTTAGCCCGTCCATGGGACAATGTAGATGTGTTTCTATGTGAACATTGTAGATTCAGACCAGTATGTGCTAACATAAACTTGTAAGAATCTGTTGTCAACGTGTGTGTATTATAATCAGACGGAGCAGGTGTACATGATGATCTGACTACATTGTTCAGAAATGCCAACTTGTACCTTTTCTCGAGTACTAGCTCAATAATGGATCAACCGATCAGACAGCATTCAATGTGAGTTGCTTCTGGAATTTAGAATATTCTTCAAGTTAAGAAATATAATTAATTAAAAACATTTGACGGAATCAGACGTTGGTGTAATTAGTACAACTATGCGGACAGTGAAGATTAGGATGGTGCTGCGTTCGTAGATTCAACACACACAAGCCTGGATCGTTAACCTGCATAACGTGGATCGTTGACCTGCATAGCGAAGACACATCGAGCCTGATTAACATAAGCTTGTTTCGCAATCGATGTAAAATGGATAAGTACTAAACCTTCAAAACATACAATAATAAAGGTATGGTCCTTTTCAACCGTTGGATCTTCCACTTTAACGTTGTCAGTTAGACCGTCTCCCCAGTTTACGTCACATTCCGGTTTATCGTCCTTCGTCAGGCCACCCCGTAACTTTATCTCCATCAACACCGTCTTTGGATCGGTATCCGCGTCCGGAATGTCGAACTTGAATTCATAGTCACCGCATTTGTACCCTGAATGTATACGTATATTTAGTTACGTGTGGCTATAATTTCGTTATTCCAAACCATCGTCCAAAGTCAAAGCAATCGAGATTCGTCGTTAAAATTCGTAGGCTGTATCTAAATACAGTGGATTCGCAACAACTTGAAGATGTGGAAATTGTAATATATAATTTAACTCGAACCATTTCCTGCAAATTATTTTGAAAATAGCATAGCAACAATTCTGATTACTGCTACAGGTAATCAGAACTGCTGCTGTGCTGTTGTCTTGATATACTTTTATCACTGGATTACTTTTCATTATAAACACTAATATATAAATGGAAACCGAAGCTGAATATATATAAAATAATTGAAAATAAATTCAGCAATCACTTGAACACGTCGATAATTCGAAGTTATTTATGAGTCCTTGTCAAGATCGAATTATCGTGAGTCCACTATACACGTTATCGTTCATGTATTGATAATGATACAGTTAAAGAGATTCAGGTAAAGTAATAAGTAACGTAAGTGGGATAATATACGTAATCCCCGAATGAACTTAATGCATTTAGAGTGATCTCGGACCGGAAAACGGTTTTAGAAAATTTGAATTACGTCATTTTAAAATAATTTATCTTTATTTTGCATCCGATGTCCTGTTTTTCGCAAGGAGCTTGTCAGAGCCAATTGCTATAGTAGGCGAAATCCGAAGATACTCATCATTTTGAAACTGGAATCTAGACTAGTATTTTACAATATCGGCATTGAATTACTTCACGTCTGTCTTTCTATATCAGCGCTCCGTTTCTGAACACCATCTCGGGTTCATGAAGATGTCGTGTTAGTTGCAGATCCTATATAATTTCAATGAAAGTGGATGATCTGTGGAATATGTTTAAAAAATGAATGGTCTGTTGCCAGCTAATACCCATGTCGATCCTTTCGAACCGCCAAATAGTTCTGGTCTAAAAAATCATAATGCGGTAACTTGTTGGCATATGAAACCGGAAAACTGATTTTATCAATAACCCAAAATAAAGATATCGAAATAAAATGTATGTTACGAATACATGATTAACAAATAAAATGTATTTTTACGATGTCAACATGACTTGATCACGCACAACATGCATATTCAAATTAAAGCAGTATGTGCATTCTTTCTTCAGGTGTCATTCACAAACTGAACAAATTAAAGCTGTATGTGCATACTTTCCGCACATGTAATTATGATTGCAATTTCAAATTGTATTTGAATTGATGACTTTACATTTGAAAGGGGAGAGTGCTGTGTATATTGTCGTAACTAATTAAGTCATGACTGAAAGTATATCCACTGAAAGCCACACCTCTTAGTGTAACATATTTCTATATAACCCTTGTATTCTATGTTAATGTTTGTAGTATTAAATATTCTGCTAAGCTATATGATTGTTCCTTCATTTAAAGTTGTAGACATAAACAACAAATTGGCAACAATGCTGAGATTTTGTACTGCTATTATATATTATAACGATTATATTAATTGAGGTCATCGTGGACATCGGAACTTAATATAGCTAATTACAATCGGAACAAATTAAAGCAGTATGTGCAAACGTTCATCAGGTGTATTATGATTGTTATTTTAAAATTGAATTTGAATTTATGACTTTACATTTGAAGGGGCGAGTGTTGTGTATATTGTCTTAACTTATGATACCGTGAATACAAGGGTATCCACTCAAAGCCTCTAAGTGTAACACATTTCTATATAACCCATGCATTTCGTGTTAATCTTTATAGTATTAAATATTATGCTAAGCTATTCAGCTGTTCCTTCATTTAATGTTGTACAAATACACAACACGGCCCTTATGTTAATAATTTCAAGATTCATTCAAATCGTTGCGAAAAATGTGTATTGTGAAAAACACTACAGAGTAAAAAGTACCACCGACCGATCTATAAGAACCTTCAGATCAACAATTTCTCCAACCTACTCATTGAATATTAACTCCTTTTGAGAATTTAGAAGAATACAAACAAAGTGCATGTATTTGTTCACCTATGTTATGGAAAGATAACATGCTTAGTTGTTTTGAGACAGCTGTGACTGTTACTGTATAAAGTCATGCTATACTGACCCCTACAATTTAGATTATTTTGTATTAACGTACTTTACTGTAAAATAATCTCCAGACACAGACCATTCAATATTGTTCTAGTATAGCACAGTGTAAATATTCTTTTGTTTAAAAAATGAATCATGTTAATTTTAAAAGTGTTACATTAATTATTTCTAACAAGGTAAAACAAATATGCCACCATTTTGTGTTGTAAGTAGACAGAAAATATAGATGCAGATTTATTTTTTGCTTTGATATTTCAATTGGAATTTCAATATAGTTATCATCGTTATGGAGCGTTCTTTTGATTTTGATATAGCATGTTTGTATTATTGCCTCTATGAGTGTGTAAACTATTCAAAAACCTCTGTGAAATACCGCCAGTCGAATAAAGCTTTTTGCGAAGAACCCCCATTCTGTGAATACAATATAGTGCATGCGACTCAAATATTATTCAATAAACGGATATAACAAGGTTTTCTTGTGAAGTGTATATGATAACAAAAAGAGATCGTTTATTCCCTGTAAGCCCATTGTTGGCAGCACTATGAGTGCTTTGATGTTTTTTAGATCTTCTCTCGACATGTCAATAGATTTAACTATAACTTTGGCCAGCAACGATTTCCTTTTTAGCAAGGGGCTCGATAGAGCCAATTGCTAAAGTAGGCGAAATCCGAGGACGCTCATAGTTTTGAGACTTGAATCTAGACTAGCGTTTTTGCAATATCGGCGTTGAATTACTTCACATCTGTTTTTCTATATCAGCTCTCCGTTTCTGAACACCATCTCGGGTTCAGAGATGTCTTGGTAGTTGTAGATCGTATATAATGTCAATGAAAGTGGAAAATCTGTGGAATATTTTTTTAAAATGAATGGACTGTTGCCATATACCCTTGTTGTACCTTTCGAACCGCCAAATAAATCTTGTCTGAAAATCAAAATGCGGTAACTTGTTTGCATATCAGCCGGAAAAATGCTTTTGATTTTACATCACTTACACAAAAGAAAGCTCTCGAAAGAACTGTTTTTGTTAAAATATATGAATTACATGATTACAAATTAAATGTATTTCTACGCTGTCAACATGACTTGATCACGTGCGACATGCATGGAAAAATGAAAGCAGAGCATGTGCAAACTCTCTTCATGTGTCATTCACACATTGAACAAATTAAAGCAGTATGTGCATACTTTCCGCAGTTTTAATTATGATTGCGATTTCGAAATTGAATTTGAATTTCTGACTTTACATTTGAAAGGGGAAAGTGCTGTGTATATTGGCTTAACTAGTTAACTGATGTTTGAAGTGTATCCACTCAAAGCCTCGCCTCTTAGCTAGTGTATCATATTTCTATAACCCATGTATTTCATGTGAATATTTCTAGTATTCAATATTCTGCTAAGCTATTTTGTTGTTCCTTCATGTAATGTTGTACATATACACAACGCATTGGCGACGTGGGTGGGATTTTTAACCGCTATAAACGATAATGATTATGTTAATTGGGGTCATCATGAACATTGGAACTTAATGATTAATGCATTCACAATCGGAACAAATTAAAAGAGTACGTGCATACTTTCATCGGGTGTGTTATGATTGCGATTTCAATATTGAATTTGAATTGATGACTTAACATTTGAAGGGGAAGAGTGTTGTGTATATTGACTTTACAAATGAAATCATGAATGCAAGTTTATCTACTCAAAGCCACGCCTTTAAGTGAAAAATATTTCTATATAACCCATGCATTTTACGTTTATCGTTGTAGTATCAAATGTTCTACTAAGCTATACAGTTGTTCCTTCATTTAATGTTGTACACATACACACCACGGCCCTTATGTTTATAATTTCAAAATTAATTCGCATCGTTGTGCAAAATCCATAGGACGGTATAAATATTGATCGAAATGGTTCATTGTGAAAAACACTACAGAGTAAAAAGGACCAACGACCGATCTATAAGTACCTTCAGACCAACAACTTCTATTGGATATTGAGAATTTGAATGAATAAAAAGCACGGCATGTATGTGTTCACCTATGTTATGCAAAATTAACTTGTTCGGATTTGTTGAGGCAGCGGTGACTGTATAAAGTCATGCACGACTGACCCAAAAATTTGGATTATTTTGTATTAACGTAGTTTACTGTCAAATTATCTCCAGGCATGGACCATTCATTATTGTTCTATTATAGCATAGTGTAATATTCTTTTGTTTATAAAATGAATCATGTTAATTTTAAAAGTATTATATAAATCATTTCAAAAAAGCTAAAACGAATATATGCCACCATTTATTGTTTTTTGTAACCAGAAAATGTGATTAATGCATCAATGAGTGTGTAAACTATTCAACGACCTCTGTGAAATACCGCCTGTCAAATAAAAGTTTTTGCGATAGAATCCCGGTTTAACTGTTTAAACTATTCGACAGACAACCGATGTGTGGACTAACCCGGTTTAACTGTTCAAACTGCTCGACATTCAACCTTTTTGTACACCAACCTGGTTTTACTGTCCAAAATACTAGACAGACAACAGTTGTGTGGACCAAACCGGTTTAACTGTTCAAACTAATCGACAGACAACATGTGTGTGCATCAACCCGGTTTAACTGTTCAAACTGCTCGACAGACAACATGTGTGTACACCAACCACGTTTAAATGTCAAAACTGCTCGACAGAAAACCGTTTTGTGGACCAAACCGGTTTAACTGTTAAAAATACTAGACTTGTAGTGTATGCTGGTACCCGGTGTTCTAAATACTAGATGTGTACGTCCGGTACTAGGCGTTAACTAAAAGACATTTAAATAATTATTTTCATTTGCTCAACTGCAGTATAATACAACTTGATATATGGGATCAACATAATGAAGCAAACTATCTAGTTTGAAAGGTTTGGTTCACATAATAAAGGATGTGTATGTTGCGATTGCTTCCTCCAAAGTGTTTGCGCAGGTAACCGCGCTCATTGGTGTGCGCCTTATCCGATAATGTAATGGTAATGGTAGGGGCAGGTTACTCCAGACTTGTATTCACGTGGTTTGATAACATCATAATTCATTCGCCGTGAACTTTGAACGCATTCGCACATGTTTGATAACGTCAATCGTTTATGTTTAATTTTGTCACTAAATTGGCGTCTATTAGTGATGTTTATTATTAAAAAAATCCCAAGAAAGGGTACTTACTATCTGTGATGGTTGTTGTTCCAGCAGTGTCTAGTTCCGAGCCGGGAATGATCAACACTTCACCCGGACTGGGATTTTCTAACTGATTTGGTGAATGTAAAATATCGAATATACCACCACCTATAATTACAGTCAAACTCGTGTTAGCGGTTATCCCTGTTTAGCAGCCAATTTGCATTAAGCACCAAATTAAAGATTAACCAAAACAACATGTTTATCTTTGATTGACTTGTATTTAATAGCCACCTATGATCAACAGCTATAGTGTTAGTCTTCCTTTGGTGGACGTCTAACACAAGTTAGGCATGTATACGGTGTGTCATAATCAGCAAATAAAGTACAGCAAAAGATAACATGATGGCTCGTAACGGGTCGTTTGGTGGCTTGTTGATTATAAAAACGGCCAGTCAGTTCTGACTTGATAAACACAAATGTGACATTTGATATTTAAAACTTGGTCGTATACAGATGTTCAAAAACAGTTTACAGTTTCTCTTTAACAGACGATATTTGACGCTGCAAGAACAGACGACGTCTGGAGAAAAAATGTTTGAAAATGACAAGAAGGTGTTAAAAATGAGCAGTTTCTTCTTCTCAACGCTGTATTTAGAAGAAACTTCAACTTTAAATATAACCCTTTAATCATACATGTTTTCATACCAGTGGACTCATAATATATGATAATTTTATATACGGATAATTTGGCAATTTAATATTTCTAAACTTAAAACTGTATTTAACGAACTCCTGTGTATTAGACCAGATTGTGTTTGTTTATTTAGTGACTGTATAAAACTGTGCAAGCCTTCATCTGTCACTGCACATTCGAAATGACTGTGTATGGGTGTCTTCGTGTAGTTGACTAGTATGCCTGTACGTGCAAGTACAGTGTGACATGTGAGGGCTGCGTCGTTCTTAAAATAGTATAGTTACTCACGTAAACAGTGATAACCCAAACAATTGCTTCAGCAAGTTTCTCCAGGGCCTTCTCCTTCTGGTTACATGACAAACAATCTTTACATCTTGTATGAACATAACAGTGTGTCGCTACTAGCTGTGTGACAATAAAAAGCACTCACATTTATGAGTGATGTCGATACGGATTTGTTATGCTACTTGATCGATACGGACCATGACATTCAGAAGTTTATTTAATCCATTGATATGTACAGTATATACGTCATGTTTACAATTGACATGTAAAGTGTATACGTCATGTTTACCATTGCCGTGTACAATATATTGATTATGTTTACCATTAGCGTGTAAAGTATATACATCATGTTTACCATTGACGTGTAAAGTATATACATCATGTTTGCCATTGACGAGTAAAGTATATACATCATGTTAACCATTGACGTGTACAATATATTGATCATGTTTACCATTAGCGTGTAAAGTATATACATCATGTTTGCCATTGACGTGTAAGGTATATATATCATGTTTGCCATTGACGTGTAAGGTATATAGATCTTGTTTACCATTGACGTGTAAAGTATATATATCATGTTTACCATTGACGTGTAAGGTATATACATCATGTTTGCCATTGACGTGTAAGGTATATAGATCATGTTTACCATTGACGTGTAAAGTATATAGATCATGTTTACCATTGACGTGTAAAGTATATACATCATGTTTGCCATTTACGTGTAAAGTATATAGATCTCAATTACCATTGACGTGTAAAGTATATACATCATGTTTACCATTGGCCTGTAAAGTATATACATCATGTTTACCATTGACGTGTAAAGTAAATAGATCTTAATTACCATTGACGTGTAAAGTATATAGATCATGTATCTACTTACCTATTCCCGACACTATTGAAGGGTCACCTGAAAGAAGAGCATACAGTTGTTTGTTTATATCGTGTAATGAATTTAAGATGTACACATAAATGCAGTATGCGCACCACTCCACTCGAATTAAAGATACACTGTACAAAAGGTACCTTTATCAATGTACGTATAGATTTTCGGACATAATCAAAGAGACTGGGATGCAATTTAATGGACACTTAACCCTTTCCAACATATAACAAAACGAATTTTGATGCATTACTTAAAGGAAGCAGATGCAGTTCACTACATTTAACTGACGTGTGCAAACAGACAGGATGTAATATTTCGAACAAGAAGTCCAAATGTCCATTTCTTTTAAACAAGAAGGTCAATATGTGCCTATATTGCTCATCTGGCTACCAAAGCCTATAATAAAATATTACCAAGAGCAGAAAGGGTTAATTTCGACGTAGGGATTAGACGTTTGATATGCTACGATCATTGTGATATTCAGCATGTGAAGATTAGTCGTGAAACCATTTGGTTTACAGTATGCTTAACCTTGACTGCAACTATAATGTGTCATACAAGCTGAAGTTTCTTATTTGTTTACCAATAAACGGTTTTAAATCTGCTCTAACTAGCTCAATTACATAAAACAAAAATACAGGTGCTTAAATGTTAACAAATATTAAGGTTTAATGCCTTAAGTAAAGTGTGACACAAGCTTTGGAAGAAAAGGGGGAAGTCTATTCTCCTTTCAGTTTAGCAGAAGTATGATAACAAAAACGGGAGTATATAAACAAAAAATACGATGTAATTTTAAAAGGTTTAAAGATATTTATGATCAAAATTGAGCATTTATGAAATTAAAAGAAAAAGTTCACATGTATAGTCAACAAATAGCAAAAATACAATGGTCTGAATGAACAAACTGTATGGGGACGAACGTTTTAAGTTTAGAAATACAACAGAATGTTATAAATAGGCAAAAACATCCCCCGAATGTAAACCAAGCAATTAAAAAAAGGTAGCCTATGAAGAAGTTTGGGAAAGAGAACTTTTTTTTCTGAGCTTTGATGAACCGTCTCGTTAGGTCAAATCAAACTATTAAAAACAGCGCAGCCTAGGAAGTTGGGGAAAAGTTATTAAGAACAAATTGAATGTGTCGAAAGATTTGTAATAACGGTAGAAGACATACCTATTTTGCATCTTGATGTTTCTAAAATCAGTTAATACAATTTATTGATTCATAAAGGTTATTTTTTACAAACATATAAAAGAGTTTTTCTTTACAATAATAATTTTTGTGCTCCCTTTTCGATTACGTCACCCCATGGTTAAAAAATTAAAACCTATTAAAAACTGACTCTGCGCTTCCACGCGGCGTCAATTAATCTGCAGCAGACGACTTTGTATCAAATACATTGTGGCAAAAGGCGAATTTACTCATTATGAACAATTTATTCTTTTGTGAAAGCGTTTTCAGAATTCGTCTGCTGCAGAAGCGTCCGAAAGCGTCTGTATGTGGGATTGACTGTTTAATAATGCAGGGAAACATGTTGAGGATGTTAGCGTCTGTATGTGAGACAGGATTGACTGTATCGTAATGCAGGGAAACATGTTCAGGATGATAGCGTCTGTATGTGGGACAGGATGAACTATATCGTAATGCAGGGAAACATGTTCAGGATGTAAGTGTCCATTGAAGGCAGTGTTTGATGAAACGAAAGTTGACGAATGTAGCGTATCTACCTGACGAATGTAGCGTATCTACCTAAAGTTGACGAGTGTAGCGTATCTACCTAAAGTTGATGAATGTAGCGTATATACCTAAAGTTGACGAATGTAGCGTATCTACCTAAAATTGACGAATGTAGCGTATCTACCTTAAGTTGACGACTGTAGCGTATCTACCTAAAGTTGACGAGTGTAGCGTATCTACCTAAAGTGGACGAATGTAGCGTATCTATCTAAAGTTGACGAATGTAGCGTATCTACCTAAAGTTCCTGAATGTAGCGTATCTAACTAAAGTTGACGAATGTAGCGTATCTACCTACATTTGACGAATGTAGCGTATCTGCCTAAGGTTGACGAATGTAGCGTATCTACCTCTAGTTGACGAGTGTAGCGTATCTACCTAAAGTTGACGAATGTAGCGTATCTACCTAAAGTTGACGAATGTAGCGTATCTACCTAAAGTTGACGACTGAAGCGTATCTTCCTTAAGTTGACGAATGTAGCGTATCTACCTAAAGTTGACGAATGTAGCGTATCTACCTAAAGTTGACGAATGTAGCGTATCTTCCTTAAGTTGACGAATGTAGCGTATCTATCTAAAGTTGACGAGTGTAGCGTATCTACCTAAAGTTGACGAATGTAGCGTATCTAAATAAAGTTGACGAATGTAGCGTATCTCCCTAAAGTTGACGAATGTAGCGTATCTACCTAAAGTTGACGAATGTAGCATATCTACCTAAAGTTGACGAATGTAGCGTATCTACCTAAAGTTGACGACTGAAGCGTATCTAGCTGACGAATGTAGCGTATCTACCTAAAGTTGACGAATGTAGCGTACATGTATCAGACTTAAGTGGACGAATGTATCATATCTACCTTAAGTGGACGAATGTTGAGTATTTACCTGACGAATGTAGCGTACATGTATCAAGATAAGGTTGACGAATGTAGCATATCTCCCTTAAGTTGACGAATGTAGCGTATCTACCTCACGAATGTAGCGTATCTACCTTCAGTTGATGAATGTAGCGTATCTACCTTAAGTTGACGAATGTAGCGTATCTACCTTAAGTCGATGAATGTAGCGTATCTACCTTAAGTTGACGAATGTAGCGTATCAACATAAGGTTTACGAATGAAGCGTACCTACCTAAAGTTGACGAATGTAGAGTATCTACATAACGTTGACGAATGTAGCATATACACCTAAAGTTGGCGACTGTAGCGTATCTACCTAAAGTTGACAAATGTAGCGTATCGACCTACAGTTGATGAATGTAGCGTATCTACCTAAAGTTGACGAATGTAGAGTACATGTATCTACCCTAAGTGAACGAATGTAGCATATCTACCTTAAGTGGACGAATGTTGAGTATCTACCTGACGAATGTACCGTACATGTATCAACATAAGGTTGACGAATGTAGCGTATCTACTTTAAGTTGACGAATGTAGCGTATCTACCTTAAGTTGACGAAGGTAGCGTATCTACCTCACGAATGTAGCGTATATACCTTAAGTTGATGAATGTAGCGTATCTACCTTAAGTTGACGAATGTAGCGTATCTACCTTAAGTTTATGAATGTAGCCGATCTTCTTAAAGTTGATGAATGTAGCGTATATACCTTAAGCTGACGAATGTAGCGTATCTACCTAAATTTGACGAATGTAGCGTATCTACCTGACGAATGTAGCGTATCTACATGACGAATGTAGCGTATCTACCTTAAGTTGACGAATGTAGCATATCTACCTAAAATTAACAAATATAGCGTATCTACCTTAAGTTGACGAATGTAGCGTATCTACCTAAAGTTCATGAATGTAGCGTATCTTCCTAAAGTTGACACATATAGCGTATCTACCTAAAGTTGACGAATGTAGCGTATCTACCTAAAGTTGATGAATGTACCGTATATGCATGACGAATGTAGCGTATCGACCTGAAGTTGACGAATGTAACGTATCTTCCTAAAGTTGACGAATGTAGCGTATCTACCTTAAGTTGATGAATGTAGCCTATCTACCTAAAGTTGATGAATGTAGCGTATATACCTAAAGTTGACGAATGTAGCGTATCTACCTAAAGTTGACGAATGTAGCGTATCTTCCTAAAGTTGACGAAAGTAGCATATCTACCTAAAGTTGACGAATGTAGCGTATCAACATAACGTTGACGACTGTATCGTATCTACCTAAAGTTGACGAATGTAGCGTATCTACCTAAAGTTGACGAATGTAGCGTATCAACCTAAAGTTGACGAATGTAGCGTATTTACCTAAAGTTGACGAAAGAAGCGTATCTACTTAAAGTTGACGAATGTAACGTATTTACCTAAAGTTGACGAATGTAGCGTATCTACCTAAAGTTGACGAATGTATCGTATCTACCTAAAGTTGACAAATATAGCGTATCTACCTAAAGTTGACGAATGTAGCGTATCTACCTAAAGTTGATGAATGTAGCGTATCTACATGACGAATGTAGCGTACCGACCTAAAGTTGACGAATGTAGGGTATCTTCCTAAAGTTGACGAATGTAGCATATCTACCTTAAGTTGATGGATGTAGCTTATGTACCTTAAGTTGACGAATGTAACGTATCTTCCTAAAGTTGACGAATATAGCGTATCTACCTAAGTTGATGAATGTAGCCTATCTACCTAAAGTTGATGAATCTAGCGTATATACCTAAAGTTGGCGAATGTAGCGTATCTACCTAAAGTTGACGAATGTAGCGTATCTTCCTAAAGTTGACAAAAGTAGCATATCTACCTAAAGTTGACGAATGTAGCGTATCAACATAACGTTGACGACTGTATCGTATCTACCTAAAGTTGACGAATGTAGCGTTTCTACCTAAAGTTGATGAATGTAGCGTATCAACCTAAAATTGACGAATGTAGCGTATTTACCTAAAGTTGACGAAAGAAGCGTATCTACCTAAAGTTGACGAATGTAGCGTATTTACCTAAAGTTGACGAATGTAGCGTATCTACCTAAAGTTGACGAATGTAGCGTATCTACCTAAAGTTGACAAATATAGCGTATCTACCTAAAGTTGACGAATGTAGCGTATCTACCTAAAGTTGATGAATGTAGCGTATCTACATGACGAATGTAGCGTACCGACCTAAAGTTGAAGAATGTAGCGTATCTTCCTAAAGTTGACGAATGTAGCATATCTACCTTAAGTTGATTAATGTAGCGTATGTACCTTAAGTTGGCGAATGTAGCATATCTACTTAAAGTTAACGAATGTAGTATATCTTCCTAAAGTTGACGAATGTAGCGTATCTACTTTTAAGTTGATGAATGTAGCGTATTTACCTAAAGTTGACGAATGTAGCGTATCTACCTAAAGTTGACGAATGTAGCGTATCTACCTAAAGTTGACGAATGCAGCGTATCTACCTAAAGTTGATGAATGTAGCGTATTTACCTAAAGTTGCCGAATGTAGCGTATCTATCTAAGGTTGACGAATGTAGCGTATCTACCTAAAGTTGACGAATGTAGCGTATCAACATAAGGTTGACAACTGTATCGTATCTACCTAAAGTTGACGAATGTAGCGTATCTACCTAAATTTGACGAATGTAGCGTATCTACCTAAAGTTGATGAATGTAGCGTATTTACCTAAAGTTGACAAATGTAGCGTATCTACCTAATGTTGACGAATGTAGCGTATATACCTAAAGTTGACGAATGTAGCGTATCTACCTAAAGTTAACAAATATAGCGTATCTACATAAAGTTGTCGAATGTAGTGTATCTACCTAAAAATGACGAATGTAGCGTATCTACCTCAAGTTAACAAATATAGCGTATCTACTTAAAGTTGACGAATGTAGCGTATTTACCTAAAGTTAAGGAATGTAGCGTATTTACCTATAGTTGACGAATGTAGCTTATCTACCTTAAGTTGACGAATGTAGCGTATCTACCTAAAGTTGACAAATATAGCGTATCTACCTAAAGTTGACGAATGTAGCGTATCTACCTAAAGTTGATGAATGTAGCGTATCTACATGACGAATGTAGCGTACCGACCTAAAGTTGAAGAATGTAGCGTATCTTCCTAAAGTTGACGAATGTAGCATATCTACCTTAAGTTGATTAATGTAGCGTATGTACCTTAAGTTGGCGAATGTAGCATATCTACTTAAAGTTAACGAATGTAGTATATCTTCTTAAAGTTGACGAATGTAGCGTATCTACTTTTAAGTTGATGAATGTAGCGTATTTACCTAAAGTTGTGGAATGTAGCGTATCTACCTAAAGTTGACGAATGTAGCGTATCTACATAAAGTTGACGAATGCAGCGTATCTACCTAAAGTTGATGAATGTAGCGTATTTACCTAAAGTTGCCGAATGTAGCGTATCTATCTAAGGTTGACGAATGTAGCGTATCTACCTAAAGTTGACGAATGTAGCGTATCAACATAAGGTTGACAACTGTATCGTATCTACCTAAAGTTGACGAATGTAGCGTATCTACCTAAATTTGACGAATGTAGCGTATCTACCTAAAGTTGACGAATGTAGCGTATTTACCTAAAGTTGACAAATGTAGCGTATCTACCTAATGTTGACGAATGTAGCGTATATACCTAAAGTTGACGAATGTAGCGTATCTACCTAAAGTTAACAAATATAGCGTATCTACATAAAGTTGTTGAATGTAGTGTATCTACCTAAAAATGACGAATGTAGCGTATCTACCTCAAGTTAACAAATATAGCGTATCTACTTAAAGTTGACGAATGTAGCGTATTTACCTAAAGTTAAGGAATGTAGCGTATTTACCTATAGTTGACGAATGTAGCTTATCTACCTTAAGTTGACGAAGGTAGCGTATCTACCTCACGAATGTAGCGTATATACCTTAAGTTGATGAATGTAGCGTATCTACCTTAAGTTGACGAATGTAGCGTATCTACCTTAAGTTTATGAATGTAGCGTATTTACCTATAGTTGACGAATGTAGCTTATCTACCTTAAGTTGACGAAGGTAGCGTATCTACCTCACGAATGTAGCGTATATACCTTAAGCTGACGAATGTAGCGTATCTACCTAAATTTGACGAATGTAGCGTATCTACCTGACGAATGTAGCGTATCTACCTGACGAATGTAGCGTATCTACATGACGAATGTAGCGTATCTACCTTAAGTTGACGAATGTAGCATATCTACCTAAAATTAACAAATATAGCGTATCTACCTTAAGTTGACGAATGTAGCGTATCTACCTAAAGTTGACGAATGTAGCGTATCTACCTAAAGTTGACGAATGTAGCGTATCAACATAACGTTGACGACTGTATCGTATCTACCTAAAGTTGACGAATGTAGCGTATCTACCTAAAGTTGACGAATGTAGCGTATCAACCTAAAGTTGACGAATGTAGCGTATTTACCTAAAGTTGACGAAAGAAGCGTATCTACTTAAAGTTGACGAATGTAGCGTATTTACCTAAAGTTGACGAATGGAGCGTATCTACCTAAAGTTGACGAATGTATCGTATCTACCTAAAGTTGACAAATATAGCGTATCTACCTAAAGTTGACGAATGTAGCGTATCTACCTAAAGTTGATGAATGTAGCGTATCTACATGACGAATGTAGCGTACCGACCTAAAGTTGACGAATGTAGCGTATCTTCCTAAAGTTGACGAATGTAGCATATCTACCTTAAGTTGATGGATGTAGCTTATGTACCTTAAGTTGACGAATGTAACGTATCTTCCTAAAGTTGACGAATGTAGCGTATCTACCTAAGTTGATGAATGTAGCGTATATACCTAAAGTTGACGAATGTAGCGTATCTACCTAAAGTTGACGAATGTAGCGTATCTTCCTAAAGTTGACAAAAGTAGCATATCTACCTAAAGTTGACGAATGTAGCGTATCAACATAACGTTGACGACTGTATCGTATCTACCTAAAGTTGACGAATGAAGCGTATCTACCTAAAGTTGACGAATGTAGCGTATCAACCTAAAATTGACGAATGTAGCGTATTTACCTAAAGTTGACGAAAGAAGCGTATCTACTTAAAGTTGACGAATGTAGCGTATTTACCTAAAGTTGACGAATGTAGCGTATCTACCTAAAGTTGACGAATGTAGCGTATCTACCTAAAGTTGACAAATATAGCGTATCTACCTAAAGTTGACGAATGTAGCGTATCTACCTAAAGTTGATGAATGTAGCGTATCTACATGACGAATGTAGCGTACCGACCTAAAGTTGAAGAATGTAGCGTATCTTCCTAAAGTTGACGAATGTAGCATATCTACCTTAAGTTGATTAATGTAGCGTATGTACCTTAAGTTGGCGAATGTAGCATATCTACTTAAAGTTAACGAATGTAGTATATCTTCCTAAAGTTGACGAATGTAGCGTATCTACCTTAAGTTGATGAATGTAGCGTATTTACCTAAAGTTGACGAATGTAGCGTATTTACCTAAAGTTGACGAATGTAGCGTATCTACCTAAAGTTGACGAATGCAGCGTATCTACCTAAAGTTGATGAATGTAGCGTATTTACCTAAAGTTGTTGAATGTAGCGTATCTATCTAAGGTTGACGAATGTAGCGTATCTACCTAAAGTTGACGAATGTAGCGTATCAACATAAGGTTGACAACTATATCGTATCTACCTAAAGTTGACGAATGTAGCGTATCTACCTAAATTTGACGAATGTAGCGTATCTACCTAAAGTTGACGAATGTAGCGTATTTACCTAAAGTTGACAAATGTAGCGTATCTACCTAATGTTGACGAATGTAGCGTATATACCTAAAGTTGACGAATGTAGCGTATCTACCTAAAGTTAACAAATATAGCGTATCTACATAAAGTTGTCGAATGTAGTGTATCTACCTAAAGTTGACGAATGTAGCGTATCTACCTCAAGTTGGCAAATATAGCGTATCTACTTAAAGTTGACGAATGTAGCGTATTTACCTAAAGTTAAGGAATGTAGCGTATTTACCTATAGTTGACGAATGTAGCTTATCTACCTAAGGTTGACGACTGTAGCGTATCTACATAAATTTGACAAATGTATCGTATCTACCTAAAGTTGACGAATGTAGCGTACATGTATCTACCTTAAATGCGAATGTAGCATATCTACCTTAAGTGGACGAATGTTGAGTATCTACCTGACGAATGTACCGTACATGTATCAACATAAGGTTGACGAATGTAGCGTATCTACCTCAAGTTGACGAATGTAGCGTATCTACCTTAAGTTGACGAATGTAGCGTATCTACCTCACGAATGTAGCGTATCTGCCTTAAGTTGACGAATGTAGCGTATCTACCTCACGAATGTAGCGTATCTGCCTCACGAATGTAGCGTATCTACCTCACGAATGTAGCGTATCTACCTCACGAATGTAGCGTATCTACCTCACGAATGTAGCGTATCTACCTCAAGTTGACGAATGTAGCGTATCTACCTTAAGTTGACGAATGTAGCGTATCTACCTCACGAATGTAGCGTATCTACCTTAAGTTGACGAATGTAGCGTATCTACCTCACGAATGTAGCGTATCTGCCTTAAGTTGATGAATGTATAAGTTGACGAATGTAGCGTATGTACCTTAAGTTGATGAATGTAGCGTTTCTACCTTAAGTTGACGAATGAAGCGTATCTACCTAAAGTTGACGAATGTAGCGTATAGACCTACAGTTGATGAATGTAGCGTATCTAACTAAAGTTAAATAATGTAGCGTATCTACCTGACGAATGTAGCGTATCTACCTGACGAATGTAGCCTATCTACCTTAAGTTGACGAATGTAGCGTACCTACCTAAAATTAACAAATATAGCGTATTTACCTAAAGTTGACGAATGTAGCGTATCTACCTAAAGTTGACGAATGTAGCGTGTCTACCTAAAGTTGACAAATATAGCGTATCGACCTAAAGTTGACGAATGTAGCGTATCCACCATAAGTTGATGAATGTAGCGTATTTAACTAAAGTTGACGAATGTAGCGTATCTACCTAAAGTTGACGAATGTAGCGTATCTACCTAAAGTTGCTGAATGTAGCGTATCTACCTAAAGTTGACGAATGTAGCGTATCTACCTAAAGTTGACGAATGTACCGTACCTACCTAAAGTTGACGAATGTAGCGTATCTACCTAAAGTTGCCGAATGTAGCGTACATGTATCAACCTAAGGTTGACGAATGTAGCGTATCTACCTAAAGTTGACGGATGTAGCTGATCTACCTAAAGTTAACGAATGTAGCATATCAACATAAGGTTAACGAATGTAGCGTATCAACATAAGGTTGACGAATGTAGCGTATCTACCTAAAATTGACGAATGTAGCGTATCTACCTAAAGTTGACGAATGTAGCGTATCAACATAAGGTTGACGAATGTAGCGTATCAATATAAGGTTGACGAATGTAGCGTATCTACCTAAAGTTGACGAATGTATCGTATCAACCTAAAGTTGACGAATGAAGCGTATCTAATGTACCTTAAGTTGACGAATGTAGCGTTTCTAACTAAAGTTGACGAATGTAGCGTATCTACATATTTTCTAGTGTGTTGCTATATTTCAATGTTTCAATAAACATCGATAGGAAGACAATAATGATGTTCTTTTTGGACCAAAGACCAAAGACCAAATAATACATTATTAATTTATGATTAGGCCATGGTAATATAAAATCTTTATTGGGCCATATCGGTCAGCGTACTTTAATGGATTCACCTAACGCTAAAGCCGACCCTCGGGGAATTTAAATGATTATATTGCATACTTTTCAACATCATCAATGTATTTTATGAGAACATTAACCTCGTTTAACTCTTTCAGAGCCGAAGGCAATATTAAGGTTTTTGCAAACACTACATATTCAGGTGAGTCAGCTCGTAACGAGCTGTCTCACCTAAAATCAGTATTGTTTGTCTTTTAGTTATAAAAATATTCCAAAATCTCATTACAAGAGACTTAGAGACGCCCGATTTTGAACAAGGAAGAGTCTACTTAAAACAATTTGGCGCTGAAAGAGTTAAAATTCTATATGAATATTAAAGCCGGTCTTCGGGGAGGATTTAAATGATTGGCAACATTGATTATAGAGCATACTTGTGTACGTCATACATACATTAACCTCGTTTTAAAATGGATATTCAACTTGCGGGTAGAGCCCCGATATCTTATCATCAAATTAGGTCAAGGTCATGAATATAAATACTGCTACTTTGCACGTGGAAATGAAAGTATATATCTGATTTAGACAATGAAAAGTGGTTATCAATAATTTCGTGGAGATTTATGGTAACTCTGTTTGATCTCAAAGACATTTACAAAGTTTCGGTTTTTGATTTGCGAAAACAGTAAGAATAATGCAGATGGGATTTGTACACTTTCAAGTATATTAACAAGTAGTAACATTGTATGTTGGAGTGCGGTCATTGTTTGAGTTTTGCATGCATTTACGTGTGTACCTTTTAATTAAAAATACAAGAGAAAGTTGATACAACGCATCAATGTCGCCGGATATCCATAGTGCAGTTATGCATAACACTAACATTATAGTAGTTGAATAAACAGTTATCAACTGAGGGGCATATTGGAACATCAGGGGTGGGGTCAAGTGAAAATGTATCATAACTTGCATTGTTTTGTCAACGAAGTGAATGATAATTGAAGCCTTTCATTGTTTATGATCAATCTCCATTCCAAAGTAGGTTGACCATACACACAACCAACTAATTATTGATCATAAACAGTAATGGAAATGAGTAATCTTGCCAATCATTAGTCTTAGTATGTATACAGTGCTTTCATTAAGGAATAATTATAAAATTTGTGAATTCCACATACACTTTTCAAGATGTTTGTCAGAATATTTGAATATTATTATTTTTCCATAAAACCACAAAACAGACAATTTAGAATTTGCATGCAATAGCACGTCATTTTACCTTTTCTCTTTTAAAGTCAACAGTGGACACCTTTGCAGCAATCTACTTTTAAAACAATGAGATAAGGGTTAAATCGCTGAAGACATGAGTTTTCTCTTTTTCTCAAAATGATATTAGCTTGGCATCCTAATTATATCATACTTTAACAAATGTTGAAATGTAGTCCAATATTTATAAATAAGACCACCTTCGAAATATAATATCAACTAAACAGTTAAGTCTCATTGAAATTGTTGTATAATTTAAACTTAATTTCGAACATAAACTTAGCCCTACAACATGTTAATTTATTTTAATTCTTTCCTTCCATTTTTATAATGAAAATAACAAACTACTCATGTTTTAAAATTATATTATGATGAGCACCCTTGTAACAATGATGCATAACAATATGCAGATCGGAAGCAATATGCCTTTAGGAAATTAAATGACACATTTAAAATTGTCAAGGACGAAATAATTTTGTACGAAAGACCCGATTTTTACATATTCGCAGGTGTCGTTCTTGAAACTCTCTTTATAGGCAGAGAGTGTTCGTTCAAAGTAATTTTTCCATTAAAACCAGTTTTATCTCGGTTTGTTCTTTTCTTCATTTGTTTCGAAGCAAATAAACATTTTAAATCGCCTATAATTTACTATTTGTAAGTGAGTGTAAAGAGCGGCTCTCTGCAAAGGAGATTGATCTACGCAGTTGGTATTCGCGAGTCACGCAGGTGCGCGTAAGTAAACAAATTAGACTGCGACGTAAAGGTTTGTAGTTATCGCCTTTTGATTACATGTAGTATATAGTGTAAAATAAAGTATACCAGTATAGCTAATAGGGACTGTTTTGTCTTTGCAAATAAAACAAAAAAACATAAATGCGAGTCAAAATAAAGAAACTGAAAATACCTAAAACATCGGAATATTTATTTCATTTTAGATGTGTCATTACTTAGTGTTTTTAAACAAACACAATTGTAATATGTTCAAGACATCTAAATGTGTTTTTTTCTAATAATAATCTCCCCTCCCATGTGATTTCAGAAAACCTATTAAAAATAGAAGTCGCGGGCTTCTTCCCGGCGACTAATAACGGTGCATGGTCACTCAATATGTCAAATTGACCAACTTGAAATGTGTTCAGTATGTGAAAACTGGTTTGTTTTAATCAATTTTAGTGCATGATTTTTTACAATAATATTTATAACTTCCCATATTTTCTTCAGCTAGACCTAACCTACCATTTACTAATTTTAAGCCTGATGACACAAATCTAACAGATTAATTCCCCTAGCAGTTGATGGTTTATCCTGTGAGGGCCGGTCGAGGGGTGAATCTAGGGCACACAATATTGACTGAATAACGATTGCAAACATATAAGCAAAGCTGAAATAAGATAATACAAAATCCATTTATTCTCTTTAAACTCTCTATAAATATAATTACCATGTTTGGTTGTTAAACACGGCAATCAGGGCGGCATAAGAAAATGGGCAAAATTACACAATTTTAAAACTACATTAATGTATGAAAGATCATATCATGGCAGAGCTGTTTAATCAGTGACTCTCTACATGCTTTAAAGTATTATTGATTGGTTTAAAGTCATAGAAACCAGGTGGCATCTGATAAGGGGAAAATGAACTGTAAGCTTCAAATGACATCTCATCCCTATCCACTGGACAAAAAAAACAAGTCACAGGAATATTGTTTTGGCGATCCTTTTCTTAATTATTTTCAAAGATAAGGGAGTAAAATTTCCAATATTTTAAATTCTTCTCCTCTAAATACGCTTGTCCGATTCCAAGGTTATTTAGTAGAAATGTTCCATCAGCGACTCTGTACGAAAATGATTCAAGCCATATTATGATTGTTTGAAAAAAAGGCATAGAAAAGGGCAAAATGACAACATTTTAAAAATCCATTCTTACAAAAGTGCTTGTCTGATTTGTTCCTTCAGTGATCATCTTCATAATTCTTTAAGCATTATTGATTAGTTGAAAGACAAAGGTACCAGGCGGCATCAGAAAAGGGGTAAATTGAACTTTTACCTTCAAATGACATCTCGTCCTAATTCACTGGGCAAATTTCAACAACACTTCTAAACACAACTTTTGTTGCTGCGGCAGCAGGAGGGGAGTAAAATGCCTAAACTGTAAAATTCTTCTTCTCTGAATCCGCTTGTCAGATTCTAAGATAATTTAGTACAAATGTTTCTTGACTGACCCTCTGCAAGATTTTCTTAAGCAAAGATTGGTTAAAAGACATGGCAGCCAGACAGCATCAGAAAAGGAGCAAAATGACAAAACTTCATAGTTCTATCACTTTTCAAGTTTTCGTCTGATTTTAAGATACATTATTTTCCAGCAATTAAAATTACCCAAAAAAAGCACCATCATAGCTAAATCTAAATAATGTTTTGGTTACAAATCAATCAGAGGGTATTCAACTTTTTAAAAAAAAGAAAATTTAACTTTTCAAAGAAAAACAAATGTTGACCAATGGGAGACAATTTCAGTTTTGTAGATTTGTCTGAAATTCTCTCCACAAAATTATCTTCCCGGCGCGCCGATTTGAATTGCTGACCATGTTTATCGATGTATTTAAGTCAAAGTGTACCATATACATTATTTGGATAGTCTGATCTACTTTACCCGTATATATCATAACTGAATTGTATGAGAACTTTAATATGTTGTACCATTCCCCTCATACAGCAGACGACTTTTTGGAACATTGTGGCAAATGGAGAAATTGCTCATGATGAGCATTTTTTTTTCATTTGTCAGATTTTGTTCAAGTATATCCTATAATTTTATAAGTCGCCGAGCAGGAACCGGCGACTTTTATTTTAAAAGGCTTTTCATAAATGAAATTGGAGGACGAGTTGTTCTTTAAATGACTTGAACATATTACAATTGCGTTTGTTTAAAAGCACTACATGTAAGTAATGACACATCTAAAATGTTATAAATATTCATATGTTTTATGTATTTGCAGTTTCTTTAATCTCGAATTTGTATCTTATTTACGTAGACAAATAATGCGAGCTAAGCACGCCTATAGGTTACCGGTACGAACACATCATAAGACATAAAAAACAACGAGAGCTCAGTACAATCTTTTTGTTTTTCACTTATCGAATCTCAACCCCATAGAACTTTTTTGTCGGCCATTTTGCTTCCGGTTTTACTGAACTGAACTTGTTTTGTAACCGATTAATTTCGTAACCGGTAAATCCGCAAAAAAACTTAGAACTAGGGGAATAATACCATATATATCTTCCTACTCGATAAAGGAATGAAAACAAAGAATATGATGTGTGATAATTTGCGTGAAATTACACTCTGTTCTATTTTTAAAAAATATTTTCTCAACTAACCGGATGTAAACACATTCAAATGAGACGTCATTGTAACCCAAGTAATGAACAATTAACAAAAGGAAAACGGCATAAATGGTAGGCAAGGATAGTTTGACTCGTCACAATTGTAGTTCCGTAATGTATGGATTTCGTTCATTGGAAGCACTTTATTAAGGGTAAGTCGACTATTCTTTTATACCTGTCATCATTATTCCATGGATTTTATATCTTCGGAATATAGAGAAGCAATAAACACTTGCAAATGATAGGTTTTTTTTTTCAACGGAAGTTATCGTTCTTTACACTGGCCAAGTAAACGAGACACCTCGGATATTATTTTAACTGAAAAAAACGAAGAGTTCTGTTTTTGTAATGACATAGCTTCCTTTTATGGTAAGATATCAATAACTTGCTTAAAATATAGCTTAATTTCTAAATTATTTCTTATGATCTGTTGAGAACCGTTCCACGATGCTTTCGTCCCATCGCGTCTTGTATTTGTCTGTATCTGTCATTTGAAGCCGAAGCCGCCTTGCCAATTGTCGACCTCATTTTTGTGTTATCCAAAATGTGTTTATTGATAAAACACTTATGTCAGATTGGACGAAATAAAAAGCCTTTTACGGTCACCGATTTAGGTCCGTCTACGAAACAGGGCAAGGTACTTTTTATTCGGATAAATATGTATAAACATTTTGTTTGAAAAATTGATAAAACTCTTATTTCAGATTGGACGAAATAAAAAAACCTTTTACGGTCACCGATTTATGTCCGTCTACGAAACAGGGCAATGTTTTTTTTATTCGAATAGATATGTATAAACATTTTGTTTGAAAAATGAAGAAGACTTTGTCTGTTTTTCAACAGAAAAGGCTATATTATAACAACTTAAAGGTAGTTCACTATTAATGTCAATAATATCACTCAGGGACCTCACATAAGTGTTCTATAATCTGATATAACTGATATATCACAGAAATGTATCTGTTTTCTGTGTAATTTATTGTGAATTTCATTTTCCTGTGTGAAATTGTCTAATCTATCCAATAAGAATGGTAACATTTAAACTGGTATGCATTGTATCAAAAACATTCTTATTGATGCCGCGTCGAAGCGCGGCGTCAGTACGGGATAGGTTTTAATGTTGTACCATGGGGTGACGTAATCGAAAAGGAGAAACCAATGTTATTATTGTTAAAAAAAACCTCTGTTGTTTGTTTGAAAAAAACAACCTTTATGAATCAATAAATTGTATAAAATGATTTAAGACACAAAAATATACAAAATAAACATGTCTTCTACCGTTATTACCAAATTTTAGCCACAACTAATGGGTATTTAATAACTTTTCCCTAACTTCCTAGGCTTTTTATAGTTTGGTTTACGACCCGATTCATCAAAGCTCAGAAAAAAGTTTCTGACGATGTTTTTGCCTATTTACAATATTGAGATTCTTAAATATCCGATTTGTAAAATTCATCGGATTCGTACCCGGTTTTTCATGCTTCGTTCGAGATGAACGATTCGTGCCATCTGGTTTTCGCTCTTTGCTCTTGGGGAACTGAATTGACCATGTTCTTTTGTTTATTTTTCAGTTTATTTTTCAGTTTACTACTGGCATGTTCAAAACGATTAAAGTGACATTACAAACAAACAAAATAGACTTTTAATAATTTTTAGCTATATGTTGACTATGCTCAATTTTGATCATAAATATCTTCTTTTTTGTTTTTAATTACTTCGTATTTCTTTTGTATACTCCCGTTTTTGCTATCATACTTCTGCTAAACTGGAAGAAAAATAGACTTTTCCCTCTCCTTCTAAAGCTTGTGTCACACTTAACTTATAACTAGAGGCAATAAACCTTAATATATGTTAATATTTAAGCACGTATGTTTGTTTTTTATCTAATGGATCTACCTATAGGATTTAAAACAGTTTATTGGTAAAAAAAATCACTTGAGAAACTTCAGCTTGTATGACACATTATAGTTGCAGTGAATGTTAAGCAAACCGTAAACCAAATGGTTTCAGAAGTTAACTTGTCATTTCACGACTAAACTTCACATGGCTGAATATCACATAGATCGTAGCATATAAAACGTTTAATCCCTAGGTCAATATTGACCCTTTCTGCTCTTGGTAACCTTTTTATATAGGCTATGGTAGCCAGGTGAGCAATATAGGCACATATTGGCCTTCTTGTTTAAAATAAAGGGACATTTGGCCTTCTTGATCGAAATATTTACATCCTGTCTGCTTGCACAGGTTTCTTTAAGTCATGCTTCAAAATCATGCGTGGCGTCTTTGATGCTTTGCATAAAAATTCTTCTTGTACTTTATTTTACATACTGGTAAAGAAATTACACATATTTTCATGAACTGTTGCTCATAGTAAAAACCCATACAGTAAATTAATGGTAAAACACCTGGTCTAACTAGAGTTCTCAGTTCAAATCTCAGCAGGTACATGTTTTGAAAAAAAAAAAAAAAATAACAATTTATACCTGAAACCAGTATGTTGTGGGAAATCATCAGAGTTGTCTTACTTAAACACTTATCACATTTTTATCCAGGCTTCTAGTGAAAACATTTAACTCCCTGTACCCTTTCCAAAAGCTTTTATAATTGAGCAGTAACAATTAAAAAAAGGACCTTGATCAACAATGATGACTCTGTGAAGCTGCACATTTTCAAGGTCCGATCAGATCTTTCACTATCAATTTTGTCCCCCAAAAAAATCATATGTATTCATGTATGCATAAACAGTGGCTAACACTTGTACTTATTAACACATAACTTGATGCCGTTTCATGTTTTACAAATTGAAAACCAGTAAAGGAGATAGGGGTTCAAAATGAAATATTGTTGGATAGGAAGATATTGTTCATTTTGGATATGTTCATTTTGGAGCAATTACACCATTCCGACAATGTATTCAGATTAGTCACAGACATCAAGTAATTTACATTAGGCAAGGGGCTAAACTTAACCCTTTCCAACATACATCAAACCTGTAGCAGATGACTTTGACAAAAAGGAAAGCCAAAGTTTAATTAATGAATAGAATTCGAAACATTGTAGCAAAAGGAGAAATTGCTGATCATGAACAAGTGGTCCCTTTCTCAACAGTGATTTCAGAAGTTGTCTGCGGCATATGCGGCAAATTTCAACTCAAAATGCCTATAACCTTTCTATGTCTTTCCTTGAGTGATTTAAAGCAGCATATCAGGTAAATATTTAAAGAATGATATTGGAAAATGTCTATTCATCCCAACAGAAATGAACTATTTTCCCTTATATTGACACACACTATTGAAACATCTTATACATGGAACTTTTGAAAATATTTGTCAAAAAATACAGTTTTCTCAGTCTTTATTGCATAGTGTTTTTATCTTTGTCTCAAGATTATACATTCAGCTAGATCACGCAAAGGTAACCTTGGAAGATCGTTGGGTGGAGTATTTTTCTAGAGAGCCAGGGGAAAAATGTTAGGTGAACTGAAATTCCATTGAAAATAAAGTTTAGCTCAAGTCAATCAATCAACCATGGTAAGTTTCCAATTATATTTATTACAAGTTTACAAATAACTGTCATTTGAAAAAACAAATAAGAACATTTGTCAATGCCTTCTAGTGTTATTTCCCATCAATATCCCTGGAGATCTTACAGCCTGTCACACTCCTGACCTTATAAATAAGTAATTAGATATGTACTAATTAAACTTAAATGCATGATAAGTTTTGGTTTTTTTCAATATTTTTTTCAAATTCCGTTTTGTAACTTTCTATAATTTGCCTATTAATTTATTTCTTGTTTGGGGACTGACACTGTCTAATTAATTGCTCTTGCTTTCACACGACCTAGGCTTTGCCTATTAACATATCAATTTTAAATTACTGAATGTTATTTTCACGTTCAAAGATATGTCTTAATGTGTGTATAATATATTTAATAATGTTAATCCATGTATATCTAAAATAAGAACTGTTTCTAAGCTAAATATAGTATGCTCTGAAATATGTTGATCACGTGACTAGCGCATACCGACTGCGTAGATTTGTAATTTGTGCACACGTCACTGTTTACAACTGTTCTTACTGGTTACATTACTTAGGAACACTTTTGATTCACTACACAGACTAAAATCAATTTATTTAACACAAAAGATAAAATTCAAATGAAAGATAATAAAGATTTTTTTTTCTTTCTCGAATGCAGTGGAATAAAACATGCACTAGATTGTTGCCTGATTTTTGTATGCACTTTCTTCGATGTCACAACGACTCGATCTTGACACGAGGTGAACATTTCGAAAGATTCTCAAACACTTAATATTACAGATAGATAGCTAATATTACACACTTTAATGATTATATATATGTGATATTAAATACTTATTTGGCTTGAAACAAATTAAGAAAAGAACAAACTCTGATAAACAATAACTTTAGAAAAAAAGAAAATCCTTCTGCACCCAATTAATTTCATACTTACCAGCTATTAAATAGTAATGCGACTCGCAACTGGCATTTCTCTTGCACCATACATATATTGTATGCATCAAATAATTTAGCTGATATGGTATTTTAAGTGTGGTCTACTTTTAAACATGTGAGGATAAATTTTAACATCTGTGAAATACTTATCATAATTATTATTGAAAGGAGAAAGTCCATGTCTTCAGCAATTTAACCGTTTTCTCAATGTTTTAAACGTTTAAAGGTTTTCATTGTGGCTTCAAACTTGGGAGGGGTTAAATAGCTTGTTATTGCATGTAGATTTAAATCCCAAACGGTTTGTGTTGTGGTTTCATTGACAAACACAACAAATCAAAAATCCTGACCAAAAGAAATCCTTAAATTTGTATGTGGAATTTCAAAAATCCTGGAATTAGTCCTTAATGAAAGCATTATGTCTAACTTTAGACTAATGAAAGTCAGAATGCATGTGTGTTATAAAATAAATGAATGCAGTCTTTTCCGGCGACAACTTTCCCTTGTACTTACCTTTATAGAGATTTTCCGTATTTCTGTGGGTATATTTTCAAACTCGTCTACTGCAGATTGTTTTGTTTTTGTTTTCGTTTGTTGGAAAGGGTTAAATTCGATATTAATATTAAACGAATAGTCTCAAAATTATCAGTGATTGCCTAGAAATAATTGTATACGTTCACCAAACTGAATATGTGTCAACGAGTTTCAATTCATTGTATATAATCTTTATAATCTTTATTTCCTCCAATATATGAAGATCATACAAAGATGAACACTGTGATGAACGAACAAAAAAGAACAATAAGGAAAGGTTATACACAAAAATAAAATATATCTTTAATTTACCACACTTCCATCAAAGTCAATGCATATAATCTGATAGAAAAGATTGAAAATATCTCTGGAACAAAATAAGTGCACGAAAGAAGAGTTCAGGGTGAGTTGATATACTTCAGGTGTAAGAATTGCAAGAATGTTATTATTGATAAATGTATCCTCATATGCAATCCTTACACAATCTAATGACACACATAATGTGGCAGCATGGGTATATAAATGCCTATCTATCCCGTCAAAAGCAGAATCAAGTTAAACCACACTCCTCAAATTACTCCATTATTTGCATGATAAGTGTAGGCAAGAGGAATGCAGTAGATGAGAGGCGATAGACAAACATATGCCCACTTTTCAAAAAGGAATCCAATAAAGAACACTTTCACGAAACGAAATTGAATACGCTCTGAACAGTTCTAACCAAATTGCATAGCTAGCGTATATACATAGAAAGGGCACAGTATATACATGGAGAACTATGCAATAACACAAGTGTATATGCAACTGCATATCCCTACACGATACATAGTACAAAACACAATATTACATAAATGTACAAACAATGAGAGTTTGCATATTCAAATTGACAAGTATGGTGTTCTACCTGTAGGAAAGAAAGAACATTTGACAATTGAGGGTTAAATCTTGTCGATTTACATGGAAATAAAAAAGGACTTTAATTGTTAATCTTTGAACTATACCAACATGTAATATGATTCGCGATATACGAAAACCAACCTTGATTTATGACAAGTGTCGAAATCGATCAATTTACAAATCCATTCAGTGCGATATAAATGTACGTGTGTATGTAAGAGGCTGTTATATGCTGTTTTACCTTATAAGCGAACAGTGATACACCAGATCAGACCACACAGATACACGTACAGGGTGATCTGGGTCTACATTGTTCTTAAATACCCCCAGTTTGATTTTCCCACACAGATACACAGGGTGATCTGGTTCTACATTGTTCTTAAATACCCCCAGTTTGATTTTCCCACACAGATACACAGGGTGATCTGGTTCTACATTGTTCTTAAATACCCCCAGTTTGATTTTCCCACACAGATACACAGGCTGATCTGGTTCTACATTGTTCTTAAATACCCCCAGTTTGATTTTCCCACACAGATACACAGGGTGATCTGGTTCTACATTGTTCTTAAATACCCCCAGTTTGATTTTCCCACACAGATACACAGGGTGATCTGGTTCTACATTGTTCTTAAATACCCCCAGTTTGATTTTCCCGTCTGATCAGGATTATTGAGAACCGCACAATAATCCTGATCAGACTGGACGTAAATGCAGGCATATCAAAATCGTCACTGGAGTTAAAGTGACACTCTCCCCGCCTGCCTTCAAAAACGGAAGAAATCCGTCGTGGCCGAATGGTTATCTTCGGAGTTTTCGGACCGGTTATCCCGAGTTTGATCCCCAGTCGCAGTGGACATAGTGGAAAGGCACATTTCTTAACCATATACTTTTTTTTGTTTAACCAGGGAGCATGAATAAATAAACTGTCTACGTGATATAAATGAAGTAATGTTGAAAACGGCTTACAAAACTAATACAATAAAAATACAAATCAGTGTTTTCCAAGATGCAAACGGTACATGAATGTGCATGGTATCATGTAACCCTTTCCTACATGTGTACAGACGCTTTCTGATGCCTATGCAGCAGTCGAAAGATACATTTTTCCTTTTGCTACAATGTTTTTCAATTTCAGTCCGTTTTATTCAATCACAATACTTATATCTAAAGGGATTTTCCATAGATTGACTCGTATACTTTCAAAGTCGTATGTTGCAGATTTGTATTTTTTCGAAAGGAGTTAAGCATGTTAGAAAAGGTCTGTGTATATACCGTCATTTAGTTTTTTCCATTTCAAGGTCAAATTACGCTAAATACATCCGCGGGCCCCTTTGATCTACAGTACCGTCCGTAGTACGTAAATAAATCTTTGTTTGCCTAGAAATGGTTGTACATCTGGCCCAGACTGCATTGGATATGTGACAATGGTTGTAAATTCTTTGTAAATATGTAGAGGATGAACTGGAAATGTTTGATTTGATAATTTTAGGTATTTTGACCTTGTGTGAAAGTGAAAGTAGAGGATGTGGAAACCCAGTTTCAGCTTAGCTGGATTGTGGTAAAAAGGACGGTCCCCATCTTTACAGATCAAGTTCTTTCTTGCATAATGCATGACCCCACATTTTGTATGGTTTATTTTAAAGGTGAGAAGTATCTCTTTTCAATGATATATGGTGTTCCACCTGGTAAACGCTTAAAAAGTGTGACAAACGAGGGCTGAAGCTGGTTGATTTACATGTAAACAAAGAAGGAATTTATTTGGTGTAGTGTGACCTTCAAACCACTGGTGCCAGTCTGGTTTCAAATCTAAAAATAGCATTTGACTATATATTGACAAGGTACATTTCCTATTCTTCGGCCCGGGACGTCACTGAGGTGATATTTGGTTTTTAATTATTCGACATGTTTGCTGTATCAATTTTTGTCAAAGCGCCTTATACAGCATTTCAAAAGCGTACAAGAGAGAAAAAGAAATTTCCTTTCTAAAAACGCGTAGTTTTGTGTTTTTATTAAAATATCTTTTACAGTTGTACCCGATTTTCATGTTAAATGAGTTTATCGTAGAAAATAGCTAAATACAGATTATTTACCGTGTTTTATAGCTGTTAAATAAGTTATATATAATTGCCCTATGATAGCAGCGCATTAAAATTATATGACACTCCTTAAAAATGGATAAATCATCTGATTTACGAGTTTTTACTAGGACATCACGTCAGCTCAGTGATGTCCCCGAGCAGTAGTTTTACATTAAAATATATAACTCGCTTATAATTCCATAAACTCTAATTAATTCGGTACATAACTTGCTTTGACTGTATCATCTTTGAAATTAATAATTCCACGCGAATGATTTGGTAAATTACAGCCGTTGTGACCAGAAAATTGACAGTTGAAAAGGAAATATACATTGTCAATATATAGTCAAATGCTATTTTTTAGATTTTAACCGAGACTGGCACCTGTGGTTTGAAATGGAAAAAAGAAAAACGAAAAACGGTATACAGTTTACTGAATCCTTTTTCGTGTTAATGTTTTCAAACAAAAAAACGAAAAAAACAAAAATGGTTTCGTTTTTCGTTTTTCTTGTGTAAAAACGAAATGACGATATATACATGGACCAGAAAATACCCAGGGTGTTTTGTTTTATAAATCGCTTCAATAACAATGAACTTAACAATTCGATTTGCTTTGATACCTAATAATTTATTAATCTAGTTAATATTCCTCGGTAAATTCCGAACAATAATTTCACACCCCTGTGACTTTTCCTTTGCAATCTATTGATTGAAACGTTCGTAACGCTTTGAGCTGCAAATACCGGTTATGTTTGACATTACTGATTCAAAGCAGTTGTAAGTGCTTCTCTGAGAAATTGAAACTGCGTCAGAATCACCTGGTCTTAAAGTCCTAACAACTTAGAGGAGACTCTTTTCAATGATGTATAGTGTTCTGCATGAAAACCCGCTTGAGACAGTTGTGCGTCGGCCTCTCGTACCAAAGGTCCCGGGTTCGAATCCCGTGATGAGCGGGTTCTGACTTCGGGATATTTCCACACAAACGGCGCGATGGCCGGTTTATTCTCCAGAAAGCAGACATTGAGCGTGATTAATATAAGCTGAAATTTTGTTTCGCAATCGATGTAATATAAATATGTCTAAACTAAACGCTTAGAAAGTATGACAATTTAGGCCTGAAACTGGTCGGTTTACATAGAAACAAAGAAGGAATTCATTTAGTGTACTGTAACCTTTAGTTTGGACTTATTTTTATCACATTGATTATGACTAAAAGTCACGAGACCGTTGCTTTACTCCCAGACCCCGGTCTCTCAAAAAACCCTTGGAAGCCCCCCTGACTGTCAGACGGGCGGACACAGTGTTATAATTATGGATTGATTGTAGCTTAACCATTCCCCAAACTTTAGACGCACGGCGACGCATCTGCAGCAGACGACTTTTGAAAACATTGTGGCAAAAGGAGAAATTGCTGTAAATGAGCAGGTTTTCCTATTGCCTTAAGTTTTAAACTTTTTCTTCAGTAATTTTACCTTCATTTCTAGAGATATTTTTAGTAATTATACCTTCATTTCAGTAATTATACCTACATTACCTTCATTTCAGTAATTATACCTTCATTTCAGTAATTATACCTTCATTTCTAGAGATTCCTTCAGTCATTATACCTTCATTTCTAAAGATTTATGACAAAAGTCACGTAGACTATATAGCCAATTGGTGGAAGACGAATGACAAAAGTCACATAGACTATATAGCCAATTGGTGGAAGATGAATGACAAAAGTCACGTAGACTATTCAGCCAATTGGTGGAAGACGAATGACAAAAATCACGTAGACTATTCAGCCAATTGGTGGAAGACGAATAACAAAAGGCACGTAGACTATATAGCCAATTGGTGGAAGACGAATGACAAAAGTCACGTAGACTATATAGCCAATTGGTGGAAGACGAATGACAAAAGTCACGTTGACTTTTGTATCAATCATCGGAAAGAATAAATGACCGAGTCGTGGTTCGAGTCAATGACCTCTGGTTTGATAGCCCTCGTCTTTACCGAACAATCTGTCAGAAATATCCTGTATGTAATTCGGATCACCTTCGGATACAAACAATCGACTCTCTAGGAAAACTAAACTTAGAGCATGTGCAAACAGCGTCAACCCAGATCAACCTACGCATCAGCGCATTTGTTCTGTTTTAGTTAAAACCCATTTCTATTATTTATATACAAATAAAATATACAATACATATACACCAAAGTTATATTTACACTACAAATAACTGGATTGGGACGGTAGATTTAATCTAATAAATCTAGGATGAGTATGCTGTATTTTTCGATATTTAACACAGAATATTATGATGAGTCTATTGTATTTGTCGATGATTAACACAAAAGACTATGATCATTGATGAGTTTGTTGTATTTTGACGATGTTTAACACAGAAGACTATGACGAGTCTGTTGTATTTTGTCGATGTTTAACACAGAAGGCTATGATGAGTCTATTGTATTTGTCGATGTTTAACGCATTAACATAAGATACGTATCTTGTATGCATCGATGTTAAACACAGAATACTATGATGTGTCTGTTGTATTTGTTGATATTTAACAAAGAAGACTAGGATGAGTCTGTTGTATTTGACAATGTTAAACACAGAAGACTGTGATCTGTCTATTGTATTTGTCATTGTTAAACACAGAAGACAATGATGAGTCTATTGTGCTTGTCGGTGTTTAACACAGAAGACTATGATGCGTTTATTGTATCTGTCGATGTTTAACGCAGTAGCCTAGGATAGGTATGTTGTATTTGTCCATGTTAAACACAGAAGACTATGAAGAGTCTATTGTATTTGTCGATGTTAAACACAGAAGACTATGAAGAGTCTATTGTATTTGTCGATGTTAAATACAGAAGACTATGAAGAGTCTATTGTATTTGTCCATGTTAAACACAGAAGACTATGAAGAGTCTGTTTTATTTGTCCATGTTAAACACAGAAGACTATGAAGAGTCTGTTTTATTTGTCCATGTTAAACACAGAAGACTATGAAGAGTCTGTTTTATTTGTCCATGTTAAACACAGAAGACTATGAAGAGTCTGTTTTATTTGTCCATGTTAAACACAGAAGACTATGAAGAGTCTGTTTTATTTGTCCATGTTAAACACAGAAGACTATGAAGAGTCTGTTTTATTTGTCCATGTTAAATACAGAAGACTATGATGATTCTGTTGTATTTGTCGATGTTTAACACAGAAAACTATGATGAGTTTCTTGTAGTTGTCGATGTTAAACACAGACGACTATGATGAGTCTATTGTATTTGTCGATGTTAAACACAGACGACTATGATGAGTCTATTGTATTTGTCGATGTTAAACACAAACAACTGTGACGAGTCTATTGTATTTGTCGATGTTCAACACAGACGACTATGATGAGTCTATTGTATTTGTCGATGTTAAACACAGACGACTATGATGAGTCTATTGTATTTGTCAATGTTAAACACAGAGACTATGATGATTCCGCGTGACGGTACTGGCTCTGCATTTGTCGCCAATTATGCATATGAAGCTTTTAGTAACTTCAGATAAATAAGTATTAACAGAGTTTATAAGCATGGACTCGCAGACAGTTATTTGTTTTTTTTCAATTTATATATAATTACATTGGTTTCCTAGAACACATATTGCTATGAATCCAAACCTTATGTAAATGTTAGGGATGTCAACTAATATTCGATCGTATGGTCAAATATTTGAATGCGATATCATGATTAGAATATTCGAATATTGACTAAATAGCCATCTTGGAAGTCTATAGTGAGCGGTTATGACCCTAACACGACTAAATAGCCATCTTGGAAGTCTATAGTGAGCGGTCATGACCCCAACACGACTAAATAGCCATCCAGGAAGTCAATAGTGAGCGGTTATGACCCCAAAACGACTAAATAGCCAACCTGGAAGTCTACAGTTAGCGGTTATGACCCCAACACAACTAAATAGCCAACCTGGAAGTCTATAGTGAGCGGTTATGATGAAAACACGACTAAATAGCCAACCTGGAAGTCTATAGTGAGCGGTCATGACCCCAACACAACTAAATAGCCATCCAGGAAGTCAATAGTGAGCGGTTATGACCCCAAAACGACTAAATAGCCATCTTGGAAGTCTATAGTGAGCGGTTATGACCCCAACACGACTAAATAGCCATCTTGGAAGTCTATAGTGAGCGGTTATGACCCCAACACAACTAAATAGCCAACCTGGAAGTCTATAGTGAGCGGTTATGATGAAAACACGACTAAATAGCCATCTTGGAAGTCTATAGTGAGCGGTTATGACCCCAACACGACTAAATAGCCATCTTGGAAGTCAATAGTGAGCGGTCATGACCCCAACACGACTAAATAGCCATCCTGGAAGTCTATAGTGAGCGGTTATGATGAAAACACGACTAAATAGCCATCTTGGAAGTCTATAGTGAGCGGTTATGACCCCAACACGACTAAATAGACATCTTGGAAGTCTATAGAGAGCGGCTATGACTACAACACGACTAAATAATCAACCTGTAAGTCAATAGTGAGCGGTCATGACCCCAACACGACTAAATAGCCATCCTGGAAGTCTATAGTGAGCGGTTATGATGAAAACACGACTAAATAGCCATCTTGGAAGTCTATAGTGAGCGGTTATGACCCCAACACGACTAAATAGACATCTTGGAAGTCTATAGAGAGCGGCTATGACTACAACACGACTAAATAATCAACCTGTAAGTCTATAGTGAGCGGTTATGACCCCAAAACGACTAAATAGCCATCTTGGAAGTCTATAGAGAGCGGTTATGACCACAACACGACTAAATAGCCATCTTGGAAGTCAATAGTGAGCGGTCATGACCCCAACACGACTAAATAGCCATCCTGGAAGTCTATAGTGAGCGGTTATGATGAAAACACGACTAAATAGCCATCTTGGAAGTCTATAGTGAGCGGTTATGGTGAAAACAGGACTAAATAGCCATCTTGGAAGTCTGTAGAGAGTAGTTATGACCACAACACGACTAAAATATCAACCTGTAAGTCTAGAGTTAGCGGTTATGACCCCAACACGACTAAATAGCCATATTGGAAGTCTATAGTGAGCGGTTATGACCCCAACACGACTAAATAGCCATCTTGGAAGTCAATAGTGAGCGGTTATGACCACAACACGACTAAATAGCCATCCTGGAAGTCTATAGTTATCGGTTATAACCCCAACACGACTAGATAGCCATCCTGGAAGTCTATAGAGAGCGGCTATGACCCCAACACGACTAAATAGCCATCTTGGAAGTCTATAGTGAGCGGTTATGACCCCAACACGACTAAATAGCCATCTTGGAAGTCAATAGTAAGCGGTCATGACCCCGACACGACTAAATAGCCATCTTGGAAGTATATAGTGAGCGGTCATGACCCCAACACGACTACATAATCAACTTGGAAGTCAATAGTGAGCGGTTATGACCCGAACACGACTAAATAGCCAACCTGGAAGTCTACAGTTAGCGGTTATGACCCCAACACAACTAAATAGCCATCCTGGAAGTCTATAGTTAACGGTTATGACCACAACACGACTAAATAAACATTATGTGTAGGGTACTGGCGCGAGAACGACAGGAAAACAAGTAAGGTGAACAGGACGCCATGATTTAACGGAAATACCGTTCATAACGGCATAAACCCTTTCTCACGTTCAAAAAAAGTAAATATAAATCACATTGACGACATTTGAAATTTTTATCCACGCTTTATTGGTTAAAGGGTGGTTACCGATGGTCCATTTGACGCTTGTTGTCGATACTGTAGATAACGTGTGAAACGGATTATTCTTGCTTTGGGCTATTAATGTGATCGATAAAATACCAATGGTTCCGTTCCAAAACGCCGTAACTTCATATTGTTAAACATGTAGTTACAGCTATTTAAAATGATACATCAATCAGATAAATACATGGTGTTTGCCTTGTAATTATCCGATTTCGCATTTGTGTTGATTAACAATCTGATATAGAGAATATTTCGTGCTCATTTTCAACAATATTTCAGTTACGTGTAGACAGCAAGAGAAAGGTTTAATTTTCCTAACGGGCAGTTCCGCAGTTCTACTCTAACATCAATCCTTCACAACGATCCCATTCGGAATTGTCATATTTTGTAAAATATACATTTAACAAGTGTTCAATTAATTAAAATCTGAGCAAATCAATGACGTATTTTCACGATCATTCCTTTTATCGAATTCATCGGTTGAACAGAAATGTAAATGCGAGTACTGGGATTTGAACAAAATAAAACAATATTAAGATAACTTTACAGCAAATAACGAATGTGTAAACTCTTTACTCTGTGTTGGCAAAGCAAGCACACGAAGTCGAATAGTATATACTATATATATGTGTGTATTGTATGCAGTATGTTGATTGAATAATTGTATATATGTACACGAGAACGCTATCAATGTAAATTGTGGGATACGGATGTGTTGTGTAGACCGATATCAGACTGTATACAGTTATATAGTTGATATTGGTATGCAATTTTGTATTTGTTTCTATTGTTATAGTCATTGTTTTTATTGTCGGAAAAATTGTTTAATATTCATAATTTATTTTATCTTTGCTTCTCGTAAAAAAATTACTTTTTGAAAATTGTAAATACTTGTTTCTAATTTACTATAGGCAAATGTGCCTGAATGTAATAATAAACAAACAAAAATGTATTGTATGCTGTTATATTGGAAACTGAAAATAGAGGATTATATTGTGCTAAACTTACTGTTTTATCAAGAAACAATGACATGATTAATCCAGATCAATGAACTACTTTCTCCCCTTAATGTCCCGCTGACTTATATATATATATTAACGCGTATTCTTTTAGAAATTCATTATTTCATTTCCGTTTGTCAATTAAAATTTTATTCTAAACAAGCATGAACTATTTATTGTATTTGAACAAACAAAGAACCACATTGAATCCCCCACGGGGTATACACTTTTCTGAATTTACCGAAAACGATGTTTTATAAAAATGTCCCACTAAATCATATAATGCTATTGTTCGTGTTTTTGTTTTAATATGGTTTTAAGCCGTTGTTTAAGTTATTTGAGGGCAATATTCCCTGGATAATTACTAGGCTAGTGCATGTGCCTTGCCCAAGTGCACTCTATCATGACCGCCGCCACTGGGGATCGAACCCTGATTACCTGGTTTCTCTCCCCCGACATTGGTCATGGGGTCAGGGCGGATTACGTGCTATATGTATGTAACATAGAATGCCCTACTGTATGCCTCTTTGTAATCCGTTCGCTGGATGAGTCAATGACGCTTGTACTACTGGATGGCGAACAGAGGAGATCAGGAACAGACTGCGCGGTGGTGTAGTTTTGTCTGGATATTTCTTGGTTTCAAAATCTCAAAATTCAGTTTTCGTTGAACGTGAATCTTGATGTATTGTAATTGTCGTCTACTTTGAGACCTTCTAATGAAATAAGTAAACGAAGGGGAGGGAGACCAGGGCGAAGTGTTACATTTATCAATTTCCGACATATGGTCTAAATAATTTTGTTCAAAACAATTGTGTCTGTTCGATCGCGGAAAGTTCCAGTTGGCAATTAAATATAGCCACTTCCATGGTTGTAAACGTTTTGATTTGTCAATAGTTGATCAGTTTGGGAACACTTTTCCCCGATTTACCAAATTTCTTGAAAATGAACGAAAAACTGTGATTCACAGTAAAGATTTCTCGTTTTTCTAAAGTTTGCTCTTTCAGAAGCGTAAACTGGTTGGTTTCAGGCCATGGGTAGATAAGTATGCCAAGAAGTCTTACCTTGCAAAAGTACCTCTGGAATGAAAGCACCAATCAAGATCAGAAATCGTGCTAGCTTCATTATACAACCTGAAATTGAAATATTATGAATTATGATTTATTCAAATGTTCTATTTCGTAGGGAGGTGATATGTATCACAATGAAATCACCCTTCCATTCCCTATTTCGGCCATAGGCATTCTTCATGTTATATTATTTTCGTGTTCATTAATTTCAAGATGAACAAAATATAGTGTAATATCTTTATCATATAACCTGAAGAAGGCTTATGAATTATAACACAAGTCTGATCTGGTCTGGTCCGGTCGGTTCTGGTCTGGTCTTGTCTGGCCTGGTCAGTCAGATTCGGTTTGTTTTTTGTTCGGTTCGTTCGGTCGGTCGTTAATTGTTCCTTCCAACAAATGCATTTAGTCACATACATGTAGACACATAATATGACGCTAGTCACGCAGGCTACAGCCAGAATAAGAACCTCATTAATGTATGACCGTGCTTGGATTGAAGAGATCATTTTTGGTGTAATTCTACTTGTCTATTTGATTGATAATTGAATCGTGGTTGATTATTTTTATTTGGTGTTTAAGCAATTTTTCAGTTATATCAAAGCGCTTCCTAGGTAAGTTACTAGGACTTCTTGTCCCGTTATCCCGACACTAGCGAGTCAGTCGTAATAATGATCCAGAGCGCCAAGGAGGGCAGCCGTTACTTCCAAGTATGTGGTATGATCCCGACCGGGGATCGAACTCGCGACGTTTCGTACTCGAGGTAGACGCTCTTACATAACACCACGGTGAGTCGTGGTTGCAGAAAACTACCCTTACATGGCGTATCTATGAAGGAAATTCATTGTTACTTTCTGTGGTCAATTGACGAAGATTGCGGATACAGTTTGGTCACATTTCAACATGCATGCATTTTAGCGAATTTGTAGCAGACAAAGATAGTGGCGAAAGAAGTAATTTGCTCATGATGAGCAATACCTCCTTTGGCAACAAAATTGTCAAATCTATTCAATAATCTTACTTTCATGTATAGAGAGTTTCAAAATGTGTACCATGGTGTATTCAAAATGTGTACCATGGTGTATTCAAAATTGTTTCCTGCAGAATTATTGGGTGTGGGAAATGAATAATTGAAGCTAAATCAAATTTAAGATGGGGAAGTTTGGTTCTGTTACATACAGGCAGCGCTTATTGTATGCATGGTATAATGGCCGAGATGATATGAGAAATTATGATATGAATGATATTAATATTGTAAATAAGTATATACATAAAAGTCATTTCTATGAATTGTAAATCTGTATATTTGCTGTATTTTGGGCCGGTGGCCTCTATATACAAATAAAATATTGTATTGTATTGTATTGTATTGTATACATACATACATACATACATACATACATACATACATACATACATACATACATACATACATACATACATACATACATACATACATACATACATACATACATACATACATATATTGTAGTCTAGATCTACGATGTTCCCTTTCTCCAAGCTGCTACATTAATACACAATAACTTTGAGAAATAATAAACGGCAGTAGCCTTGCATTCAGGAGTAATGTTGAGATATTTCATCTTTGTCGCGTATTACGATGTTATTTGTTCTCTTTTGTGTAAAGTACATGTATATAGCGAATAATAGTCTTTGTTTAGTGTAAAGTATATAGCGAATAATAGTCTTTGTTTAGTGTAAAGTATATAGCGAATAATAGTCTTTGTTTAGTGTAAAGTATATAGCGAATAATAGTCTTTGTTTAGTGTAAAGTATATAGCGAGTAATAGTCTTTGTTTAGTGTAAAGTATATAGCGAATAATAGTCTTTGTTTAGTGTAAAGTATATAGCGAATAATAGTCTTTGTTTAGTGTAAAGTATATAGCGAGTAATAGTCTTTGTTTAGTCTAAAGTGTATAGCGAATACTAGTCTTTGTTTAGTGTAAAGTATATAGCGAATAATAGTCTTTGTTTTATGCATAACATCGAACCGTAGTTTCGCTTAAAGTGTTATTTTAATGTGTGACTAACGAGTCAAAAGCTACTTGGGTATTCAAGGGTGCTAATCAGTCTTACATCTAAACATGCTACTTTAAAGTTGGTTTTATGGCATCCTTTTACTAACAAATAGCATGCAGAGACGGTTTTTAATGCGTGGTAAATAGTAATAATTCTACTGTTTAAAATGTGATATTATAAGGATACAATTCATTGTTAAGTAATTTACCTTTTAGTTATAACGTTTTTATCTCAAGCTTAAATTACTATCTATTAATGAATCAAATATACACAAGAAGATAAATATTATCAAAATTAGTACATACCGTTTAATAACCCATTGAAAAATAGATTAATTAAATTTTCACAGAATTTTCTATTCGAATTCAATAGCAGCTCGTATACAATCCAGATAAACAAGATCTCTCGAGATCTGGTTCTGTGAGTGGTTAATCGGACCTGGATATATCTCTAAATAATTCACGTATTGTTCGAAATTAAAATTGTCGCCACATCACTGGGAAATCAACCCTTTCCCACATAAACTATATTTTTATCTTCTCCTGCTTTCTGCAAAAATATGTGCTCGATAAAATTTTGTTTTGAACATCCAAATAATATCTCCGTTGTCGTAGTAGAAGTACTAATAGTTGTAATAATAGTAATAGTAGTTGTAGTAGTAGTAGTAGTAGTAGTAGTAATAGTAGCAGTAGTAGTATTACCAGTAGTAGTAGTGGTAGTAGTAATTGTAGAAGTAGTAGTAGTAGTAGTAATATTAATAGTAGTAGTAGTAGTAGTTGTAGAAGAAGTAGTAGTAGTAGTAGTAGTAGTAGTAGTAGTAGTAGAAGTAAAAGTAGTAGTAGTAGTAGTATTTATTCATTTTTAATTCCTCCTGGTGGAGATTGATAAATATAAAATAAACACAAGTTTAAGTTAAATTAACAAATAGTATGGATATAGAGCATCGTTATGCAGTTCATGTACAAATAATAATATGAATATATACACTGTTGTATAGTGAGATTTACTGCTTTCCTTCATGGATATGTGCTTTATGACCGTGTTTCATCATTAAGCTTCGAACACAGAACGCAGTTAAGTGCATTTTGGAACTATGTGTGATTTCCGACTCACAGAGATCACACTAGGTTCCTAAGGCAGCTATAGGCCTACACAAATGAGCGCTCGAGCATTAGTCTTTCTGTTTCATGTGAAATATCGGTTTCCAGTTTTGAGCCTAGAATCTTCTACATGCAACTTTCAGATGAGTCCGAGCTTAGTTCTTCCGCAATACCAGCATTAACCTCATGTTGTATGCTTAGTATGAACGACGTTTTCTGCGACGTCAAACCACAGGCGTCCGAATTTCTATTACAGCAAAAAATGCTGAAAATCACAAAATAACTCGCCAAAATACTCAAATTGTCTCTCTATATTGTCTATACGCTATGAAAAATGATCGTAATGGTTATTTGGGGAATCCCGCACGTGTTACTATAAATAGCACCTCCCCAGTTAGCAAAATATATGGGACCCTAATGGGTCCCATATCGATTTCATTATGGGCCCCAGATGGGTAACCCATGTGGTACCCACATGGAAAGTGCAACCGGTATTGGCATGGGTCCCATACGGGTTATTATATGGGTCCAACATGGGACCCACATGGGCTCAACATGGGACCGTTATGGGCAAACATATATGGGTCCCATATAGATTCCTTTATGGGCCCCAGATGGGTAACCCATGTGGTACCCACATGGAAAGTGCAACCGGTATTGGCATGGGTCCCATACGGGTTAAGATATGGGTCCAACATGGGACCCACGTGGGCTCAACATGGGACCGATGTGGGCAAACAGATATGGGTCCCATATAGATTCCTTTATGGGCCCCAGATGGGTAACCCATGTGGTACCCACATGGAAAGTGCAACCGGTATTGGCATGGGTCCCATACGGGTTAAGATATGGGTCCAACATGGGACCCTCGTGGGCACAATATTGGCAAACAGGTATCGGACCATTATGGGAAAACAGATATCGACCATTATGGGCAAACAGGTATCGAACCATTGTAAAAGTGGGTTGATGTTATTAAGGCATATTTTGACAAACTACTTGATATCATTTTAAAAATAGACAATTTAATACAAAACATATTATTATGCAGCCTGACAAAATATATGTAGACCATAGACAGCTCGACAGACTATTGCATCCATAATTATTTAAAATTTGAAATATAAGAAACAATTAAAGTAGTGTTTACATGAAAGCAAACTGCAAAGCATGTTAAAAAACGTGTTGGACACAAACAAGGTTATTGAAAATGAAATAATGATGCACTGACATTTTGATTAATAGTCGGTATATAACAAAATGGTTCTACTTATAGAAAGAATTTGACTAGAATTAAGCCACTAACCTTATATCATTCAATATATACTTCTTAACAAGTGAATTCATAGCTCTGACTAGATTTGTGTGAAATAACTTTAGTCGGTATATAAATGGTTTTACTTACAGGAAGAATTTGACTAGAATTAAGCCACTAACCTTATATTATATAAATATTGCATGGCTTCCAGTGTGACAGTACATATTGTCAACATGAGAAAAATACTGTTACCCGAGGCGAAGCCATGCATTATTTATTTTATTTTACCGAACAAAATGACATGTTTATTCAATTTATTCAGTATCTTTGTAGGGGAGGTGAACATGGGTAGATCTACTACAATGTAACACACACATATGAATATACCGTTAACCGTATACTGTTACATGGCACGCGCGTCTAAAAGGTGACGTTATTGTTTGAGATGACGTCATGGACGTGCATAACCAACATTTTAACGCGCTTGCCATGTAACAGCTAGTATACTGTTTACCGGTCAAAAATGTACTGTAAGCATGAGACAGTAAGAAATTGCCCATGATGAGTATATGAGAATTTAACATTACAAAGTCATGTGAGGTATAACAACATTCAATATATACTTTTTTTAAAACAAGTGAATTCATAGCTCTAACTTAGATTCGTGTGAAATAACTTCTTAATAATGTCTTAATCTCAAAGTGTGATGATAATTTGAAAACAAGATGGCCCTAAATCGATCACCTGAGTTATCTAACGACAACAACAAAAACCATCAAACGAAGAGGGCTATGATGGCACTGTAAAACTCATCTGGCTAAGCACTGGAATATGAGGCTTGTAAAATATCTATACATTTTCAGTTTCCACTTTGTGCCAGATGATGTTAATGTATAATTATGCACTGTATTCTGCACACCGTCAGAATTTAATTTTACTGGCCATGGGATATATTACATATAAATACCGTAATTTTAAGACATATCCGAGAATAAGGGCCAACTAAGGAAATAAAAATTAAATTTTGAACAGTGATTTTTTGAATCGTAAGAAACAAAGACATATCATAAATCAAAACACAAATTATAGAAATGAGATTAAATATGTAGTTAATAGTAGCAATGTATAACAGAATCGACAATAATAACTCTACAAAGAACAACAAAAGCACTACCAATCAAATGCTTGTCTGCTTTATTCTAAGGTGAAAAAGGGGCATTTCTGAATAATTACTGAAGCCAGAGTTATGGGAGTTGGCACAGACATGCTTATTGTTCCAAGGTACATGTTTACTAAGTTTCATTTTGAAAATGTTTATCGGTTTTTGAATATTGAGGTAACTTTAAAGTGTTTTGACAATGACATCAATTAAGTGTATCCAGACTATTTTTCTTCCAAAAACAGACAAGCTGAAATTGAAAAGTGTTTTTTAGATCTATGGTAACATTGGATCTTAAATAAAAACAAATGCATCTAATGTATAACACATAACACAAGCAGACAGCTTTTAGAAAACATAGTGACAGAAGAAGAAATTGCTCAAAACGAGCAATTTCTCCTTTTGCTACAAGGTTTTCAACTTTTTTCCATAATTATATCTTCATTTATGTAGACTTTCTTTGTTTTTGTGTAGATAATTTCAATGCTTTCTGCTGCAGATTTGCTGTATGTGGTAAAAGCTTAATACAAGCCATGATATAATGTACTAGCAAACGTTTTGTGAACAGTGTAGATCAAGATCAGTCTTTGAATCTTGTTTTGTCAAGATATAAACTGTTCACACATCACTTACATCCACTTCTTCTTATTATTTTTTTGGTTTTATTTACCTCGCTTTGCAGAATTACCTATTATGGTGAAGCTAAATAAAACCAAAATAATAAAACCACTTCTTAGAAGTTTCTGTTAACTTATGTAGATTCTCATATGCTGATGTACATGTACAGGCTGATCTGAACCTACTCTGTTCGGAAATGCCAACTTTTACCAAATCTCAATCAACAGGCTCAAATATGGTTTTGAAAGAGTGAATGGTGTAATAATTGAAAGAATTATACATATAATTACATCTTGTATAATATGAAATATGTCACAAACTACTTATATACATGTATATTTATGATCTTCAATAACCAGAACATATTTTACTAGGGTTGGCAACGAATACCAAAATTAGTATTCGAATATTGAATCACAAATTATTCGAATATTCGAGCCATTTGTGCATGCAGAAGACTTTGAACACACCTAGGAGAATGTTTAAAAAAAAAATTATAAATTGAATAAAGATGAAAACATCGTGGCAAAAGGAGAAATTGCTAATTATTAGCAATTTCTCCTTTTGCCACAATGTTTTCAAAAGTTGTCTGCTGCAGACATGTCAAACTTATTTGTGCTAACTTTCTACATCCGAATTTTCCGTATCACTTTGTGTCGAGGCAAATGTTCATTTATCTTTGTTGCCCTTTTTTTCTTCCTCCATCCCTGTCACGAGCACCAGACAGCCATTTCCTTAACTCCAGCTTCATATCATTCCTTGTAGCATTTTTGTTGATGGATTCCTTTGGGGAGCTCCTGAAAGAACACATACATACATGAGTTATTGACTAATTACACTAGGTATCATAGCTAAAACACCATGGCTGTATGACTAACTGAATAGTCATGCATTGTATATTTGACAAATGATCATTCACACTAGACCTTACTCTCCTGTAATTATGCCAGTATTGAGATGTTCTACTCATTTATAATTGTTTTCAAATGTGTTTATCAATACAACTAATTAAGTAACTTATAGACAAAGGAACTTGGAACACAAATAACTATTTTTTTATATTATATATATACTTAAATTTACATCATAAATATTTAATGAACAATGTGCATGTATCGACCATACCAGAGGTTATTTCTTTCTCGACACTCAATTGTCAAAATATGTTCCAACACATACACAGTAGAGCTCTTTTTCACCAGAGACATATAAACACCTGTTTATATGTCTCTGATTTCACGTAACAAAAGCAAAACTATAAATTTACTCGCGAAATTACATGACAGTCAGATAAATGCAAATCAGCTTCACAGTTAACAAAAGCTTCACATACGCATGAAAAGACCAAAGAAATGACAAAAAGATCATCTATTGCAAAAGTGGGCTTTGTATTATTTTACCTTGTATATTCCTATAATCAAAACCAGTTTCCCGTTGAATTCGCCTTTATTTCGTCTCTTCAAAAATGGCGCATAATTGTTGTTGTTGTTCCTTTCTAGAAATCAAAGTACTGCTGGTAGGATTAACATAATATTTTGGCTATTTCAATTATCAGATTTACATTATTGAAAAAATAACAAATTTCTCATGATTTTAGTTTTGCTTTTGACTGTCTCACTGTTGATGGTGTTAATTATTATATTTTTAAAAAGGTTTCCCTAATTGGTCCCATGTGGGTACTATCAGGGCAAATCCATTGGGATATACAGGACTTTTAAAGTACACGACTTAATTTATTCATAAAAAAATCAGAAAAAAAAACAGACTTTACCACATTTCATCGAGTGTCGCATCTTATTTAGTTTAATACACATATAGGTTCCATGTGGGTCATATAAAGGCACACCCTATGTGGGTCCCACATGGGTATCAACACAGGACTTTCAATGTGCAAACTTCGTTTTTATGAAAGAACATTCCTAAATTTACATTTCAAGATCAGCTTCTATCACCTTTCAATATTTTTTGTATTTAATAATGTAGAAGCATGACTATTTTTTAATAAATGTCCATTGTGGGTCCTATACTATAAGGGCAAACCCTCCTAATATGGGTCCCACATGGGTCCCACATGGGTAACCAATGCATGTATATATACAAACTAAATATCTAAATTTATATGAAAAACATTCCTAATATTACATAAATTGCATTTTAATTATACTGTTAAGCAAGGACTCTTTCTTCATATATGTCCCATACTGGTCCTACATGGGTCCCACAAGTGAAATCAATACAGGACTTTCATTGTGAATGCTTCGCAGTTATGAAAGAACATTCCAGAAATGACTAACAAAAGACCAGCTGATAAAATCTTTCAATGTTTTACCATATTTTATATAGTTTAAGAAGGAAGCATTTCTCATATAGGCCCCACGTGGGTCATATTAGGGCAACACCTTCTAATATGGGTCCCACATGGGTCCCACATAAGTGATTCACACACATTTAACTTATATATTTCTGAAAAGTAACTGTCATGGGTCCCATGTGGGTCCAGTAAGGGCAGAACTTTCTAATATGGGTCCCAGATGGGTCCCACATTTGTCACCAATACAGGGCTTACCAATGTACAGCCCATATGGGCCCCAGTACGGTAACACCTTCTAATATGGGTCCCACATGGGTCCCACATAAGTAATCCACACAAAGGTATCACTAAATGAACATTCATAACATTTCAGAAAAAAAACCAGCTTTTTGGTTTTTGACGTATATTTATTTTTTATACATTTAACTTATATATTTCTGAAAAGTAACTGTGTCATGGGTCCCATGTGGGTCCAGTAAGGGCAGAATTTTCTAATATGGGTCCCAGATGGGTCCCACATCGGTCACCAATACAGGGCTTACACATGTATAGCCCCATATGGGCCCCAGTAGGGCAACACCTTCTTATATGGGTCCCGCATGGGTCCCACATAAGTAATCTACACACAGCCAAACAGGTATCAATAAAAAAACATTCATAAAATTACAGAAAAAAGGACCAGCTTTTCTGCTTTCAACGTTTATTTATTTCTTATACATTTAACTTATATATTTCTGAAAAGTTACTTTGTCATGGGTCCCATGTGGGTCAAGTAAGGGCAGAACTTTCTAATATGGGTCCCAGATTGGTCCCACATCGGTCGCCAATATAGAGCTTGCCCAGGTACAGCCCATATGGGCCCCAGTTGTGCTTGCTTGCTGGGTCTTTACGTCCATATAGTGTAATAATAATGACAAGGTGTGCAACGGCGTTTTCTCCCCTTGCTCGATTCGGGCAATACTTTCCGCCGAAATACGCCTAAACCGACCTAGTCTCAGGTAGAGACAGGTTCACAAATGATTTTTCTCCTGATCCACAACATCAAAATTTGCCAACCGACCAACACGCCGGCGTTCTTAAGCTAACTGTTCATTATTTTTGGAAATTCGCCGAGTTCCCGACCGCCATGCGCTGACGTCACACTAATAACAATTCTGCGGCGACGGATTAATCAAACTACGATTTAATATATGGTCTAACAAATAATGTTTATACTTCTTTCTAAAACGTACAAATATATAGCGTATTTTTTATGAATAATTTTATTTTTGGAAGAAAAATGATTAAATACCAAGTCCAACGAACATTGCTCAGGTACAATATTCTAAAAAAGCGCGTCAATACGCGTTAAATATACGCTGCAGAACGTGATTATTGTGACGTCAGCGCATGGCGGTCGGGAACTCGGCGAATTTCCAAAAATAATGAACAGTTAGCTTAAGAACGCCGGCGTGTTGGTCGGTTGGCAAATTTTGATGTTATGGATCAGGAGAAAAATCATTTGTGAACCTGTCTCTACCTGAGACTAGGTCGGTTTAGGCGTATTTCAGCGGAAATTATTGCCCGAATCGAGCAAGGGGGGGAAACGCCGTTGCACACCTTGTCATTATTATTACACTGTATGGACGTAAAGAGGGGCTATTTATAGTAACACGTGCGGGATTCCCCAAATAACCATTACGATCATTTTTCATAGCGTATAGACAATATAGAGAGACTATTTGAGTATTTTGGCGTGTTATTTTGTGATTTTCAGCATTTTTTGCTGTAATAGAAATTCGGACGCCTGTGGTCAAACATGGACACTCACAAAGAACGTGTTTTATACTATCGCTGGTAAACGCATAGCACAGTTTACAGTACAGATTGTCAGCATCCGGAATGTTTACCCATATTTTAGCAATTATTCTGGCAATATTTGGCTTAACCTCTGTAAACACATCGTAAATAACACTTGGGTAGATGGCAGTGTGCAACCGTTCAAATCTAGAGAAATCTTGGTCGACACTTATTCTCAATTTCCAGTTGTCGGATTCATATGCATTGACAACAGTATTTACTGTTAATTTCCAGCTAGTCTTAGACGGCAAAAGTCCTGCATTGTTCAAATATGCATTGATCATATTTGAGAGACCATACAATTTCAATATTCTAAAAATATCAGGGATAAAGCCTTTTGAGACCGTTGTAGGATTTTCTATAAAAGTCAAAGCTTTTTTGAGTAGCAAGTTTTTACTCAGTGATCCGTTTCTTAAACTGAGTAGTTTGTGTAAGAACTTTAGTTTTCTTATGTCGATTCTAGATGATAGACGATAAGTGCCTACCATAGATTCGCACATGTCGGATCTTGTTCTGATTTTAAAACCCTGTATAGATTTTACAACATAGTGCTGTAACTTGTTGACTGCATCTATATCAGTATGTGACATGTTGTTCCAGAGTTCACTACCGTATAGTATTGTTGGAACTACGATACTATTGTATAGTTTCACTGACGTAATAGGATTAAGTGCATCAGATCGCATACCTACATCGGCTAATGCAAAGAATGCATTTTTACCTTTTTGACATCTTTCTTTTATTCTATTTGACAATTTAAGTGATGCGTCTTGCCTGATTCCCAAGTGTATCGCATGGTCATGTTCGTGAATATATGTGTTCCCGATGAGAAGTGAAATTGGAGCGTCATGTTATAACCTATTAAATACAACGATGCTTGATTTACTCCCGCTTACTTCAAACTTCCATTGTGTCGCGTATCGGTATACAATGTCTAGTAAGACTTGCAAATTGTTGGGGGATAAGGCGATAATACGAAAAAAAAACATAAATGGTTTTTTTCGCTTATAGTTAACAGGTGTGAGATTATTATTATTTTTTTTTTTTTTCAATAACCCATGAAGCTTTCTGAAATGAAACTGGAAAAATCCATGGGGGCCGCCATTTTGGATATGTATAAAAAGCAGACGTAAAACACAGATTGAAAATTATTGTCGGCTTTTTAATCATTTTTTTTTTAAATCGGTATTTTGGATATGTATAAAATGAGCAGAAAAACACGGATTGAAAATTATTGTCGTCTTTTTAATCATTTTTTTTAAAATCGATTTTTGAGTATGTAAAAAATGAGACGAAAAACACGGATTGAACATTATTGTCGTCTTTTTAATCATTTTTTTTTTCTAAATCGATATTTAAGATCATTTAAGTGCTGTGTTATGTGGGAATTAACATTTGTACGAAAAGTTAAAAATAAATGGAACTCTGTAAGAAATATGTTTTCCCGTTTGTCAAAAAATCGACAACATTAACCTTCTACGCCCGAACCTAAATTTTGACTGTATCGTAGCCAAAGAAGGACGTGACGTCATTTCCGTAACACTTCATCTTGGCGTAACGTCAATGGAGCGATGTCGTTTCCCGCAAAAAATGTGGTATCAACATGAAAGACCCAAAATTCCTATACATGAGCTATTGACTCACTCATTCAAAGTATAATTATTTATCAGACATTGTGGCAAAAGCATAACTTTCTCATAAGGAGCAATTGTTCTTTTGGCGACAATCTTTTCCTAAATCGTCTGTTGCAAAGGCCTCAGAAACCATCTCTAATAGGGAAATGGTTTAGCAGAAATGTGACCATTTACATCATTTGTTCCAGTTATATTGACTGGTTGAAAAAGGCAGTCGCCAAGTGGCATCAGAAAAGGGCTGATCTATTTGCTTCTTTACCATAATGCAGGTGATCGATTTAGGATCATCTTGGCCCTCATGTTTTAACCTCGTTCATTATAAATGTATTCCTTGATTTTCTGAAAGTCATTACTTTATTATTTTCTGTTCGTAATAATAGACGACAGCAATACGAATTCCAAATATGTTTTGATAATGCAAGAAACATGACATTAACATTATTATTGTCTAGTCAATTACTCATAAATCCCTTTTTATGGCCAAAGTATGCTCTTTAATTTTTGTTTATAATTATCTTGCGGTTTTTTTCGTAAATAGGTAGTACCTATAGATATATTAGACAGGTCATCAGCAAATGAAGGGTTACCACATCTGAGATTATGTCCTAGATTTAAACTGTAATCGGAGTCCTCTAATTGATGTGAAAGTTCATCTATATAAACTAGGTAATAAAACGTTGAAGCAACTCCTCCCTGCCGTACACCTCTCTTAATCTGCACAGGACTTGATATGCTACCGCTACTGCGTACATTGCACGTTAAATTATCATAAGAATCGACAATGAGTCGAAGGATTCAACACATCTACATGATCAGAAAGACGAAATCCCTATGTTTCCGAATATCGAACTAGATCTATATTTAGCAATGTATTTAAATCGGTATTCGTGCATCTCCATGATAAGAAAGACGATGGCACCATTTTCCCAAATATCGACCTGGCTCGAGATATTCAGATCGATATTCAAAACGGTATTCGCACTTCTAAATTTTCAAAATGACAAAATCTCCATTTTCCCGAATAGCGACTTTGGCATGATATTCATATTAATAAGTAAATCAGAATTCGTGCTTCTACGTGATCAGAAAGGGGAAATCAGCATTTTCCCGAATATCGACCTTGCTCGATATTCACATCTATATTCAAATCGGTATTCGGCCTTCTACATCATTTAATATAATATAACGCATGTACATTTGTTATATCAACCATTATGTACTTTTCATTTCAACGTTTTGATTATTTTTTGGTTAATATTTAATCACTGGGACTTGACCATATGTAAATATAATGTTTGAGTCGGAAGCGCAAATATGCTTCGACTCGATTCACAAACATGTACACATGTTTTTCCATGAATTCGTTTGTTGACAGTGCAGAACTACATTTTTCATTTTCAATTCTGTAATTCATATATTTTAACAGCACATTTCTTTGTAGTTGCATGAGAGATGTCAAATATAATCCATTTTTCGGTTGATATCTTCCAAGTTAACGCGTTTTGTTATTTTAATGACGGATTATTTAGCGGAACGATAATGTAGACATGGAAACTCTGGAACCAACACATTTATTTTAAGCAAATATTTCGGAGATACATGTGCTTCCATTGACATGAAATACAATCTACGAATGGTGAGACGTTTATCTGAACCCGAAAGAGATATTTGACGTTAGTCTTTGCCGATATTGTAATAAGACTTAAACACTAGGGACTGATTCCATCCTAGATTTCGATGAGTGTCTTAGGAGTTAACATTCTATAGCAATGGGCTCTGACGGGCCCCTTGCTTAAAGGGGTGATAGTACAGATCTATACCAACAAATACAGTTTTTCACTGTCATATCGAACGAACGTTTAATAAAGTGGGTCTTAACTAACGATATTTTGACAGACGCTCAACTTGGGTTTAGACCTAACACTAACGAAAATTTCAAGCTAAGGGTAAATTTTAGTCTTGTCTTATTGGAAGCCGCCAGTAGGCGCCTTCCTGTGGGGATGCTTTTAATTTTCGGTCAAGGAAAATATTTAGACCTGCCAGCGTGACCACATATCTTGATTTCTCTTTGTCCTTTCTAAGTACATTAATTTAAGGTAATGACTTTTAAAACATCCCTTTTACACTCTATATATACATGTGTGAGTTTTACAAATTAAAAACAAAAGACAAAGGCCAATATATTAATTGAATGTATGTACATTTTCATTTAAGCGAAATTCATACTGTATCTACTCTAGACAGTAAAATAGAGAACCCTTCTATTGAATTTGTAAATGTAGTCTGGTTCCTTAAAAGTACATCCTATGATATATTACGCAGTAATTAGACGAAGAAGCCTCGTCCCGTATTCACTAAACTTTTCAATTTAGATATTTGTCTAAATCTAAATCTTAATATTTAGTCCACGTTTAGATTCAATCCGTATTCACCAACGCGTTTTAAACCGATCTCAATTTGGTCTAGTGTGTAAATGTCATAAGCGGCCACGCAGCGACTCTGGTTCCCGAATCAAGTTAAGAGCTAATATAAAAGACAGTACCATTCATCTATAGTCTATTTATAGATTTTCATTTTTATCGCAATTTCACATACATTTTTCATTTGCTTTGCTTTTAATAATCTGACTTTCATGTTTAGTACATAAGTTAACTTTGAGTACAATTGTCATCGCAAAATGCAGACATGAAAAGATTTAAACCACAGAAATATCTGTTTCAAGATCAATTTCGTTCTTTTTCGTTGTTGCAGTCCGTTCCACATTTCATGAATATCGCGGTAAACACGATATCGGTGTATTTTGCCTAGCCAACAACATGTTTTATCACGGATGCGATGTGAACATCCAGAATACTTAAATGAAATGAATTTTTCTGGTTCTTACAAACAAAGTGTGATCGGATTAACTGAACTGTATTTAACTTATCACTGTAAATGTAGACAGCATTTCAACTCTTATATATCAACTGGTAAATTTACAGTTTGAGAAATAAATTCAAGTAAATTTTCAAGCACTTGTTTAACGTTTTCAAAAAAATTGAAACTAGTTCCTATGTTAAGCCTTTCACTTATACGTAGCACATTAAGTAAAAATGGGAACATCTTGCTAAATGAAGGTATAATTTATGGACATAAAGTAGAAAACATTGTAGCAAAAGGATAAATTCCTCGTGATCAATTTTTTTTTGTCACAATGTTTTCAAAAGTCGCTGCAGCTATTGTCAGTCTTTCGGATTACGTGTACATAGAAATACGTTTACTTGATTTTCTGAATGCTAATCACGATACGAGTTCACATCAGTTTCGTCAACTCGAGATTGTGCGTTTGTAATCCGACAGCTTTGATTTTCAATTGCTCAATTTGCCACAATAATTTCAACTCTTTTCAATTATCTTACTATCATTTATAGAGATTTTCTATGTTTTGTACTTGATGATTTTAAAGTCTGTCAGAGTAAACATCATTGAAATCATTGTGGCAAAAGGAGAAATTGCTCATAATGAGCAATATCTGCATTTGCCACAATAATTCAACACTTTTCAATTATGACACGATCATTTATAGAGATTTTTTTTTACTTGATAATTTCAAAGTCGTCTACTGCAGATTTGTTTTATGTGAGAAACCCTTATCCATTATCATGACCGATACAAACGAAAATCAGATTTTCTGTGTGTCAGCATTATTTGATAAAACATTATCATAAAATAGTTGATTGTTTTTGGTACTAATTTAAATTTATCATAATCGTATTCACTCTGGTATAAATTGCTTCACGAGGTGATGCTAATCTATAGTATGCTCGCCAAATAGTTAATTCTGCACGGCGAGGGTAAACAGAACCGAATAATGAAAACGGTAATCTATATTCCGCTATCCGTTCAATGTATGATGAGATCAAATTATGCGTTAGTCATTTGAATTCCTTTTCAGATTATTTCAGCAGCGAGATCGGTTTATTGCATGGGAAATAATATCCCCGATGATTGTTTTCCTTTGTCTAAATCATAAATTGAAAACGCTTTTCACCATTGTAATAATAATGCGGCGACCAGTGATCAATTATCTATATGTATCTTTATATGCTAACGATGCAGTAATGTTTGCGGAATCAAAGGAGGCACTGCAGGAGAACCTTAACTGTTTTAAGAATTAGTGTTATAATTGAAGCCTGGCTGTAAATGTTGACAAACCTATGTTATAGTCTTTAGGTAAAAAAGTTATCTGAAAGAAGATTATACATGGGCATACCAAAGTGAAAACATAGAAATGGTAGAAAGTTTTAGCTATCGTGGGTTGTTGTTTTCCTGCAGGAACTCATTTGTACGAGCCAAAAACGAAATAAAAGGCAAAGCGTTGCGATCAATGAACGTATTGTTTAAGGTCACTAATCAGTTCTAAAGACATTCCTATTAATATCATGCTTGATCTATTTGCTTCTCATGTCAAGTCTGTTTCAAATTTAATTGTAAGGTCTGTGGACATGTATCTGCTAAAATCCTAAAAAATAAAAAATTGTCGTTTTTGTTTGTTTTAAACACGTCACAATTTGGAAAATTAACACTTGTTTTGGATTGTTTCGATAAATAAGCATTAACGATGTATCGCGCAATTATATACTCTTTACCGATGGTTGCTAGGGCCATTGTTGTCGACATCTTCGACAAAATTATGTGTAACGCTTTTTCTAAGAGTGTTTTCCATTAAAAACTCGTGTATTCTCTTATTTTGGTATTTACGCCTGGATATTTGGTTTTTTGTTACTATTTGGATGCCCCTTTTGGCCACGCAGTATGTTTAGTAAAGCGAACACACGTCTTCTATAGACCTACTGCGTTAATGAACTTCACATCGGAGGATAACAAAACAAATCTGAAGACCTACCTTTAAAACAATCATTTGCTTATTCATCCTAGCAGTTATGAATCCCTCTTTATTTGTTGATACACTAATAATAGATCGTCAACGACAATCAAAACAACTTTATAGCGTACGTCCTTACAACCGAGCAATAGTATTGATGTACACGTCACATTATTACGTCAGAAACTACGTAGTTATATACAAACACAGCTATCCCTATAAATAGACCAGATTGGGTTGTTTGTATGTCTATCGATTTTTCACTACGTGTCATCTATAAAAGATGTACCAAACAATGTTCTACGAACAGTATAAGCACAGCTTTTTCCTAGGACTACATGCATCAGAGAGTTGAACCCCCTTCCTCCGGACCTTGCGCAGACCACGTCTGTAGACTGATTCAAGTCCCGTATACATTGATACACAGCCTAAACCAGCACATATGTTTTTTATTTCATTTGCATTTGTAAATATGCTTAATTAGTTGTGTTTACCATTTTGATGGCTTCAATTGCCTGCGATGCCCTAAGCCATGACAGTAAAAAAGTAGAAGTAGAAGTTAGCTGGTCTCTAAATTATTAAAGGTTGGATGAGAGCGCTTTGTAACGTTACTGTATGGAAATAGTTCCATCCTTAGCATTACGTGAAAATAAATTGAGTGCAATATCAATGCGTGCAATATCAACTCGTGCAATATCAACTGATATTGAATCCTTTCACCAAATGGAAAATAGAAGGAACAATATCAAAGTATACAATAAAATGTGATATTGTATTATATTATGTGTCATATTTGTGTAAAACTTGCCTATGCCTATATCGGATATATTATATGATATTGTTTTATGTTATTTTGTATTGTATAATGTGATATTGCATTATATTATAATATATCAAATTATGTTCTATTATATTGTATAGCATAGTAAGCGTGTATAAATACAGAGGTTATGGGGATATGAACAACATCTTCTCCTATTATGTTGCGACATTTATCTCTTTCCAAAGTATGGTCTTATAAATTAGTAAATGTGCTCCACTTGCTATATATATATATATATATATAATATGTCATTTGTAATGTTTATTCTTCGTTTGTGTGCACATCAGCAGGTACAAACACATAGTAACTGAAATAAAAAGCACATCAGACTTTTGTGAGACAATTTCATAATGAGATATTTGCCATGTTAAAACATACGAATGTTTTTTTCTCATTCCGCGGTCAAAATCATTCGACTATGTGTTTTAATGAGAGTGCAGTATGCATTATGAATGTCAACAGTTGTTTATAGACAAAACCTTTTCAAATCAATATCATCGTTTTCCAACAACAGATATGCAGACTCGATATTGAACATTTTGCGACACAAGTAACTGAAAAATGCATGAGTTGGTAAACATTTTAAAATTTTGAGATCCAAACCGTTTTCAAATGTCGTCTTCTGTAAACATTTAAAACTGTGTTGAAATGACTGTTTGTCATACAAATCTTACTGATTTGAATATGTGGCATTAAGTTAAAGTATTAAAGTTTTAAGGTACAATTACCTTTATCAATTGTATTGTCTGTGCAATAGCCTTAATCAGTTGTATTGTCTGTGCAATAACCTTTATCAGTTGTATTGTCTGAGCAATAACCTTTATCAGTTGTATTGTCTGTGCAAATGCATCTGAAATAGGATATAACATATAATGCGGTTAGTTTATATAAAAGTTTATGGTAAACTGACCTTCATTATGCGACAGCTCAATGCATACAAACAACTCTTATACGTGTCACCAGTGTAATATATATGAATCTGTGTTGGGCGGTCAGTGTGCCATTTTAACTGTTATCCTCTTAAACTATATTTAATGCATTAATATGGCAAGCTTTTAGGCGACAGCCAACATGTACATACGTTTATTTGAATCATTGTCTACAAAGTTTACATCTGCAGATTCTGTTGACCTATTCGTCAGAATTTGAGAACATAATGGTTGAGTATACAGGTATCAGACATCGAGAGTAATAACTATTTTTGTAAATAACTTGTTTCCCTATTGATGTGAAACAATTAAGTTTCAACTTAGTTAGCAACATTTGTATATGATGGTGTTGAGGAATGACAAAATGAACAGAAGAAGCGTTCTGTTCTTACGGGTCATTTTCCTGATAAATTTGTTGACACTTAGATATGTAAAATGTGATAACTCTTCCGAAATGTATGATTCTGGATCTGTTACCGTGGCGATGAAAGATTACGTGTGGGTAGCTGATGACGTTATTCATAACATAATCGTTGATAGCAATGTTCACTGTGCGGCCATTTGTAAATCAAATCAAGCATGTTTTGGATTTTTCTATCACGATTTGGTCAACAGATGTGTGACCTGTAACACGTGGTATGCTGACGTCACATACTTGGCAAATTACTCTGGAATGGTGTACTTCCGTCGTGGTAAAGGTATGTACATATTCAATAAAGCCAAGTCACCCGAAAACAGACCATCGGAACAAAGAATTAAATGATGATTACGATAAAATTACAAAATGGTGTCCTTGGACATTAGTTAAAGACATTAGTCAACAGAGGCTTTCAGCATACACGTACGACTAAATGGCAAGCATGGGATATCTCCATCAGACTGCTTGAATGTGCTGTCTCGTCTACCTTTGCCATTATCTCAAATTCCCAAAAGTCTGTTATCGTGTGACAAAGCCCATATATGTGTTATTCTCTGTAAATGTAGACGAACCAAATGGTTCAAGTTAAATACTTGTAAAATCAACATGAAATGAAGAACAAAACTGTTTCGTTAAGCGAATGAGGAAAGACATATACAACACTTTCTTAAACTAGTTCTTAAAGTGACTATATTCAAGAATGGAGGGTAACGTTTATATTGTGAAGTAATGTAATAATTGTTGATTTGAGCCTGTTCTTGGGAAAAAGTACAAGTTAGAATGTTTAATCGTGTTCAGACCAGCTTGTACATCTGCTCTGTCTTATCAGAATTGGCACATGTTGACAGAGCCCTAAATAACTTATTTTAGTAATACATGTATGTAAATATTGTAGAGCTGACTTGTAGATTTTGTCATGGACGGGCTAGTTTTACAGTGAAATAGTTCGCAACATAGATTAACTATGTAAGATTAATTGTGAACGTATTCAGATGTGAAAACATTCCGTCTTCCCAGTATGTCAGGCCGTATTACTATTCGTTTGATGAAACAGATATCACTAATTTAGAAGGACATACCTCTTATTGACGAGTTATTTGTAGTCAGTAGTTCTATTAACTTCGAAGTATATTTTTATTTACTTTGATACATACGTATGACTTTAACGTTTTAAAATATATATTACCTTATCTAGTTTTCTTTGTAGTTGTATACCAATGGTGTGTTAAATGGTTTCTTATAACAGAGATTCAATAAGAAACCCAAGTCGATAATTTATTATACACGAATCAAATCCTTTATATTTCTACATAACAAAAGATATAAAATATTTTCAATTTTCTTCACCGTTTTATGATATCAATTTATATATATATAAATATAACATGTATTTCAGTACCCGGTCTATGGAATATCTGGACGGCCTGGTCTTCGTGCAGTCGTACATGTGGGGGTGGTATACGAATTAGAAGTCGAACTTGCGACATGGACGCATTTGGTTTATATATAGGGCCATGTGAGGGAAGTTCTATTGATGAAATAATCTGCCATGAATTCAGTTGTACACCACTCGGTAGGTGATATACGTTCATCTTGCAGACTGTCAGCAACTGGCATCAATAAACTTGCTTTTAGTGAAGATATACCAGTCAATGTTCGCCTACAAGTAAATAATTCCATGTAAATACCTCTGCACACCAACTATTCCAAAACTCAGTAAGCTAAAAAAAAATAGTGCAAACATTATTGACTGACTTACGAATGCAAACTTAAAAGCAAAAGTCGAATAAGAAAAACCATCCACTTATTCTAGTTAACCAAATAAATTATGAATCTCTCCATTAGTAAATACCACTTTTAATCGGGTTAAATTGCGAATCATACATGTTATTATGCTCAGTATAGACGGAAGGATCCGATGTGACGCTTTTCTCTCGCTTTCCCTTTTCGATAGATAAAATCCCGGCGAAATATAATCTCATATGTTGGGTTTTGACAATGCATTTATGCAGGCACTCAAACACATAGGAATTTATTATTCATTCAGAAGAATCAGCCGTGGTCGAGTGGTTAGCGTCGGGGATTTGAAACCGGGTATACCAGGTTCGATCCCCAGTCACGTCAGTACGGTCATGGTGGAGTGCCCTTGTGCAAGGCACAATTTCTAGCCTAGTATTGGTTTGTTTACCCAGGAATCATGAATAAAAGGGATTAACTGAAATAATGTTGAAAACATACTAAAACGCCAATAAAACAAACAACAAATTATTTATTCAGCGGATTTAGTCTATATCAACTTGCAAGGTGAACATACGTCGGTACGTAAACAAAGACACATTATTGTGTAACGTGTCCACGTTATGACTCTTTCAGACACTCCGGAGTACTTTGAATAAATGTAGTTGAATAAAAGCAAGTACTATTCCATCTCAACCTATAGTTTGTACACACACGGTGCTCATCTGTAACCCTTTGTTCACTCTATAAAAATAAATTGATGAGCAGGTTTGATATATATTCCCTCTGATAAAGCAGATTTGTTGTATTATGTTATAAGCATTTACCACGTACAGCTGACAACTTTTGAAAAGCATGTGGCAAAAGGAAAATTTGTCCCATAATAAAAAAAATCTCCTTTTGCAACAATGATCTGGCATTGAACATTTATACAAAATTCGAAAATATTTCAAATAGTTCTAGGTTTGTTTTTCTATTTGTTTTTCTTTCGGTTGTCATGGCAATCTTAATTTTGCATGAATCTAAACATTTGAAGGAATTTATGAGAAGATTTTCAGAGGATACTGCCAGGAAAAGTTAAGATTGGTGGATACAGAGGAGAAGCCTTCCCGCGATAAAACCAACATTATGGACTCTGCGTAAAGTATCGACCCGGATCAGACTAAGCAAGCCGCGCAGGCTAACCCGGGCAGACACTTTTAGCCTCCTGTGGATTTTCCGTTTCAAGAATCATTACACTATACCTCTATCTCTATCTCGGAATGTGTCGGCCCGGATTAGCCTGCGTTAAAAGTATTGGTTTTCTCGTGGAACGGCTCATTTGGAGAATTACAGTAACGGATAGATGATTTTTATTACAAGCCTAAAGCATTGTGGAACAAAAAGTGGGGACAATTGCTCCTTTCCCCTTTACCACAGTGTTGACAATAATCGGCTGTTACCTGAGCGTCGAATTTCGTCTGAATCAAAGAAATGCTTTACATATACCACTTTGTTTTGTATATTTTATAGCTGCTGCATGTGCTGAATGGGCTTCAAAGGGCCTTACAGAAAGTTGTGACGCTAAAATCGACCCTGACAGGACGGGCACTGGGTTTAGTTCAATAATAGTGCAGTGTGACCTAGCCTCGGAGCCTGGGAAAGCCATTTCTGTACTACGTAATTAGCTGATTCTTTATTCAATTCATTAATGTTTAATTACCAGCGTTTCAGCATTTATATCACGGGGGCCATGACGTCAAATGTGGTTTGTGTTTATTCCCAGCAGCTTTTCTCCAGATAGCATTTTACTAAGCAACTGCCTGACGTACAACAAATATACTTTGCAAATAAAGAAACTTTACGTGGGATGCTGATGGTTATAACGTCACTATGAAACAATATAGTGTACGTATGTAGATGTTATATGAAACTTGGAAGCAATATCTGTGAGTTTGTAACAGCGTCGGGTATGGGTTTCTTCAAAATGAAGGTCAAATTTGAGGTCAAATCGTAATGCGAGCTGTGTGGGGCCTCGCGTTGTCATGTCGCAGAATCACTCCAGGACCCCGATTTTGCATGAATGGGAGGAGATTGTTCCTCAAGATGTTCACATACCCTACTGCATTAAGGTTGCCCGGAACGATAACCAGATGTGTTTTCTGATTGTCCATTATGCCCGCCCAAACCATGACGCTACCACCCCCAAACCTGTCTCGTTCCTGCACGCATCATTGGGCAATTCTCTCGTTCCGTCGCCTGTAAACTCTGACCCTACCGTCAGCAACGCTGACCCTGAAGTGTGACTCATCGGTAAAAATCACGTTTCGCCATTGTGCACGTATCCAGTGCCTGTGACGTCGAGCCCAGGCTAAGCGGGCGGCTCTATGGCGCGCGTTTAGAATTTGTCCCTTATAAGGTCGACGCGCACGAATTGGTGCTCTATTTTGTCTAAGACGATTACGTATCGTCTGAGCCGAGACCCTAAACCGCCGTGCACTTACCGTTGCTGGGGTAAAGCGATTACGTAAGTGCGTTAACGTAATGTACCGGTCGTCTCTACGTGATGTCGCTCTGGGCCTACCTGATCTCGGCCTATCCGTAACTGACCCAGTAGTTGCATACCGAGTTGTGAGGTTGTGAATTGTTTGCCTAGAGCACCCAAAATGAAGAGCAACGTTATTTACAGACATGCCGGTTCTAAGCATACCGACAGCCTGATTTCTGTCATTTTCGGATAGCCGTGGCATATACGTTTTCAGTCAAAACTGTAAATAATATTGTGTGTTCGTGTCAATGATAAAAAGTGTACGACACGAGGCAAGTGGTCAAAACAGGAAGTGAAAAGCGTGCTAGCCCGTGCACGGTACAAGTGCACACATTTTGTGTCGATGTACTCTCTATACTCGGGCCTTTAGGTAAATATCGATAACGTTCACATAAAGTCAACGTTAACCCTCTAAAGCAGGCCCTAAAGTATGTAAAGTTTCTTTTTTTGCTAATTATACTATTTGGACGAATGATGCTTGTCTCAACGACTTATCAATAATCGCAAAGAATGAATGTCTTAGTCGTGATTCGAACTCACGACCCATGCATTAAATGTCTTCTCTGTTACCTACCGAGTTATTGGGGCACTACATCTGATTTGATAGTTTTAGGAGGTTGACTACTATAAACAATTTCAGTCCTATTTCCTTGTAAATCATCACATTACTGTTATACTCTATTTTGATTTTTCAGGTGAACGAAATGGGTCTTAAAAAGGACAAATTGCAATTTGGAAATTGGGCATGAGTGTTACCCCTTTATCTTCTGTACATATATATTTTAACGAAAACTTTAACCTTAGAATAAGCAGAAAAAAAACAACCGCAATTTATTTTTCTAGGAAATTGGTAATTTTCTCAGAATTAAAAATGTTGATCGAACAGCTTCTGTAAATTGTTGAAGGATTAGATTAAACGGCGATGGTGCGCAGATTGAAATAAATCTACTCTGCTCATAGCTACGTTGGTTTTCCCAGAGCATGTCTTATTTCTCTATAACCAGATCACAATCAAGAATCAAGAACGAGTGTAAATGGATATGAAAACAGCGGATCGTATTCTGTCGCCCTGACGTACACCGTCGGATTTGAAGAAGCCAAGAAAATCGCCGATGAGTCAACAGCATGCACACAATATGTAGAGTGGGAATGTCTCAACTCCGTGCTGACTTGGCCGATTTCCCAAACAACTTGCACAGCATGGAAAAATAGAAACGCCGTGAAGTCGTCTTATTTCACTGGGCCGTATCCATCGGGTAAATACTGTGAATGCGGACATATGGGCAAATGTCATGTGCTGTCATATGAATGTAATTGTGACACGAATGATGACATTTGGAGAAATGATTATGGAAATATTACTAATAAGGATGACCTACCGATCTCTTACTTCTCTGCAGGCGATACAGGTATATATAGTTAACGGGCTTTGTCACACACACCTCGGGTCATGCTCTCGAAATACAAAAATTATCATTTTTATGCCCCGGCATACGAAGTATGAGGGGCATATAGTTTTCCGGTCTGTTAGTCCGTCCGTCCGTCCGTCCGTTCGTCCGTTCGTCCGTCCCGCTCAGGTTAAAGTTTTTGGTCAAGTTAGATTTTAGTGAACCTGATGTCCTATCATTATGAAACTTCACACAAATGACAATCAACATATCATTGTTTAAAAAATTGTATCAATTTGAGGTTGGACCAACTGTTCATCCGTCTGTTCGTCTGTCTGTTCGTCCATTCCATTCTCAGGTTAAAGTTTTTGGTCAAGTTAGATTTTAGTGAAGCTGATGTCCGATCATGATGAAACTTCACACAAATGACTATTAACATATCATTCTTTAAAAAATTGTATCAATTTGAGGTTGGACCAACTGTTCGTCCGTCTGTTCGTCTGTCTGTTCGTCCATTCCATTCTCAGGTTAAAGTTTTTGGTCAAGTTAGATTTTAGTGAACCTGATGTCCTATCATTATGAAACTTCACACAAATGACAATCAACATATCATTGTTTAAAAAATTGTATCAATTTGAGGTTGGACCAACTGTTCGTCCGTCCGTTCGTCTGTTCGTCTGTCTGTTCGTCCATTCCATTCTCAGGTTAAAGTTTTTGGTCAAGTTAGATTTTAGTGAACCTGATGTCCTATCATTATGAAACTTCACACAAATGACAATCAACATATCATTGTTTAAAAAATTGTATCAATTTGAGGTTGGACCAACTGTTCGTCCGTCCGTTTTAAAATATAGTTAACAACCGGGGCATCCGTGTTCCATGGACACATTTTCTTGTTTTGTCATGTGTTGATAGAGAGCCATGCTATTTATATATCACATGTAAATTATTAATTAGAAATGTATTGAAAGCTTTTTAGACTGCTTCACGACCAGTACAGATCCAGATTAGAAAATACACATGTAGATGGTTCGTTCATCTTGAAGATGAGGAACAATTGAAAACGCTGATGGCTAACATTCATAAAATTGCTCATTTATGTCCACACTTCTCGTAATCTCTAGATTACCCAGAGTCCTATTGTGTCATTAGAAACACCCATTACATCAGATGATTTATTTTTCTTTAACTGCATCCAATGTAAGCATCATTTAATCATGATGTGAGCGATTCCCGTCCATTCAGAATTATAAATATATATTACCAGTGTGTTAAATTACCGTTACGAAACAATACGAAATATTGATAAAGCGAACACAATTGTAGTTATAAGTTAATATTAAACATGAGCGAAATTGTCGAATTCTATGAAAGTTGGCGAATTTTAACAATTGTTTTCGAGTCCAACCTTTGGTTGAAAAATGGAAGACGAGCACATGTTCGATCTGGGAAAATTTTGACTGGACATTCTCGAAAGTTGTGAATAATGTGACTCCTGTATTCACGTTTCTCAGAATAGACACAAGTAGCTCGTTTTATTTCGAAAGAAATGTATTTGTTCACAGTTGTTTGATTAATGTCATGGCGACAATATACATCGTAAACAAGAGGACAAGGAGGGTCGTTTATCGCTCACCTCATTTAATAAATCTTCAAAAGTGATCAATCTTCTTACTATTTGTATTGGGATAACGAGCAAGCGCCCCTTGAAGTTCGTCGTTATCAAAATATAGGAGAAAGTTGATAGAGGCCTACCCAAAAAATAGTTAACGTGCCAATCGAGTGGCACTTTTAAAACCAATGTTGCGTCTTTTCTTTTGTAATATATGTTTTTCTTTTTCCGATATATTTCTACGTTTGAAATTATATATATATCAAAGGAAAATAAATCCCATCCCCATTGTGGCCATGTTTTACAACGGATCACAATAATTTGAACAATCTTGGTAAAGCGACATCAGAGGAACCTTCGGGCAATATTATTTTATAATCAGGCAAGTACTAAGTTTTAACTGTAAATACGTGAAAGGAAAGCAAGTTCAGCCCCTGTGGGACCGTGTTTTTCAACGGATCAGAATAATTAGAATTGGCTAAGCAAAGCGACACAAAAGGAACGTGTATGCCATTTTTTTTTTAAATTGGGCCTTTTATACAAGAGAACTTATCGATAGATCGAATTCATTTCAACAATCACAGCAATATTTGTGAACTGGGTCAAATCATTTGAAAGCCAACGAATTGATTACTTGTACAATGTACTAGCACATGTTAATGGATAGAGTGGGGAACTGCATTTTTTTCACTGCACGAACATTTTTGAAAGTTGATTTGTATGTTACGCGACCAAACTGCAATTGATATTTAACTATGAAAATGTAAATCCTATCTCTGTTTTACTTTCAGGCAATGATGGCGAGCAAGGATATCATACTATTGGGCCAATGTTGTGCTGGTAACTCATACTCGACTTCGGATATAATAAATAAACCGGCCACGAGATAATTTAAAATTATACTGTCAATTTCAGAAATGAAAAGATCTATAAAAAGGCCTTTGGACAAAATCATGAATACAATCATGTTTGAAGTAACATTTAATTTCAATTGGTTTGTGGAAGATCCTTGTTCTGAACAACCAATTGGGTGGATCATTGTCATAACACATGTCACTCGGTGTATGCTTTATACTGATCTGTTTGATCTGAAAATGATTAATACTCTTCCTCATTGTCTGTAAAACGAATGCAGATACAGTGAAGTATAAAAGTGTTCCTTCCAAATTTCAAAACTGAAACATTATAAAAAGATTTTACATGTCTGAACTGTCAAATAGGATAGTTTTAACAGTGTATAAATATGGAGTAAGACATATTTCCCAAGCAAACTGTTATCATTTCAATAGTAATCTTGATTAGAATACTATGGACAAACAGGTAAATCGGTTTCGCTGAGAAATTTATATTTTTTCTCAAATGTATACATCCATGTAGCTAAATATAGCTTTTACTTCTTTAAAAAAATATATAATTATATCTACTATGCATTATGAGGGTTATCACCATACTCTTAAGATGTATTTGTAAAGAAATGCTATACAACAGATGCCTGTCTTGCACTTAATTCAATTAAAGAACTAATTATTTCTGATAATAAACGTATTTATGCTGCTGAGATTTAGAAAGACGCATTTTATAGTGTTTATAGTGATGGGTTATGATTTAACTTGATGAAATAACGGTTGGTTTATGGTAAATTATTAAGAATCCTGCACAATTCTAAGGTTGTTTCATTTTATGTTTATAGCCTGATCTCGGGTTACTTTTTTTCTCAGAGTTCGGCTTTAACAAGGGGAATTATCTTGTTGTCCTATTTATTATTGACCTTGGATATTATTTGCAGAGAGTTAAATCGCCGGATTTTTAATATTTTACTTGTACACTTTGCAGCTAATAAGGCTATTTTGGGTGATGATCTAAAAGATGTGCACAATTGTTAAGATAATGTGTATGCATAATGCAGTAAACGGGAATTACAGTTCAATGTTGACCCACCACAAATTGTTTTTTTGTTGTTATAAAATCGTTTGGTTTAAGTGTAAATCGGTTCTGAATGTATAATTACCAAAACATAGAAATATATAAAATTATTATTAGAACAATCTTTGTACAATATATTGACCCTGTTTTGTGAAATCATCTTTAGACGGATTTCATTTGCTGCCGTTACCCAGCATTGTATCGAAACCTTCATATTGTTATGTATTTTCTATAAATTTAACACGATAAATGGAGGTGTGTTTTTTTTAAATACTTAAGTTAGAGCGGCTGTTTATCTTTATGAAATAATATGAATCTCATGAATATATTAATGAGCTGGTGCTCGAAATCTCATAAATATTAAGGAGCTGGTGGTGATCAAGAACATATTTGTTATAATTCCTTGTATATACATGTAGTGACACAATGTAATGGTAACTTTTGATGAAGAAAAAAATATCTCCTCCAAAAATATTGAAAATCCGTCATGATGAAAAAGTATCATAGTCCAAAAAGCCTTTATAAATATAACTGAAATATAATTCATTAATACATGTGTGGTTACATGGAAACAATAGTCCGTCCTAAGCGTGTTTATTATGCAGAATGATCGTACGCCCTCATCAACGGTCATATGGACTCGTGATATATTCTTAAATAACCATCACACGGCTGTAGGTCATTGTAAATTATCCTGAACTAGGTAGATATCCATTATATCGATAAATACTTGAGAATAATTAGATACTGTCGTACAATGTTATCATCAGTGACCATTATTATTATGATGGTACATGTATATCTTTAGTAAGCAGAATCATTGAAAATGGAGCAAATAATTGGATACGGTTGTGGCTTAATTCGAGGAGAGTTCATCATACCGATGTTCACATTATTTTTAAATAAAGGCTGAATAATGATTTTTAACAATAAATCATATTTCTATATTTAAGTAATATGATATATTACATTTACAAACATATAAGTAATGGGCTTTTAAAAAATCAGGTCGATATGGAAACGAGATGTCAGAAAGACTATTTTGTAATACAAAGAAAAAGAGGACGACTTTCATTACCTTCTAGTATGCAATTTGCACGTATATATATATATTAGAGTAATTTATTTCAAGTGATATTTTTCATTCGCCCATACAGGTACAAATTCATTACTTTGATAAACATGCAAAAACATTTACATCTCGCAAAGTATATCAAGGAAGTCTTTAACCATAGAACAAGTTTAATAAAAACTATGCTGTTAATAATTGCTACTCAAGCATAAGATCTTTCATTATACATATAGTTCACCGTGAAGGTCCAGTGAAATATTTGAAACCCTGCTCTTTCATCAGTTTATTTATATATTTGATTCATAATCATTCGAGTGTGTTCATATTTAATGTTGTGTGTAATTAAGTGTTTGTTTCCTTTTTACCTCACTTGAGCATGAAGTGTTGGGTGAGTTATTGAGATCACTCGGCGGTACTGTCGTCTGTCCGTCAGACCATCTGGTCATATTTGTATACAAACAACTTCTCCTGAACAGATATACCACTTTTAAAATAAATCCATATAAATGTTACTTAGATGTTTCCCTTCAACATATTGTACAATAGGAGGCACATTGGTTGCTGCGGCATCAGAAAATGGTTAAGTGCCAATAATTTAAAAAGAATCCATGTCAAAAGAATTTACCTGATTTGACAATTAGTTGGGACAGAGATTACTTTGGTGATCCTTGACTCAGCCTCTACATAGATTGTCCACATTTCTCCGATCCGTTGATAAACATTGCCGCAAAAGTATGGGTGGTTTTAACTTACTATTTGAGTTTTATTAAAACAGGTGAGAGATAAACACGTAGGACTTTCATGATCCTCTTGTTTCTATTGTATATACTACTATGACATGTTGTTTAGTAAGAAACTGTGTAATTTAAGTCAATCAAATACAGTATATAGATATAATACACTGTGAGAATTAACCCTTTTCCTCATATAGACGCTTTCTGACGCATCTGCAGCATACGGCTTTTTGAAAACATAGTGACAAAAGAAGAACGAGCAATTTCTCCTCTCTCCACAATGTTTTCCACTTTTAGTCATAGGTTATCATATGTTCAAAGTCGTCTGCTGCAGAATTGTCGTATGGGGGAAAGGGTTAAATTCAATCTGAGTGGAATTATCCAGATGAATGTATATTTATTATAAGCGATTACATTGGGTGCCAGATTAGAGCGCTAAATATTATTTTCTTCAACAGTGTATAGCATAATTATATTGTATTCCGTTGAACAAGTTTATCTGCGCTTGTGCTCTTTTACAATTACATGTAGCTTTAACCATTAATTGTCCCATTCGGATTGATTGAAATAAACAATTACCCGTTTCGTCCTTACATGTTTCATTGTAAAATAATCTCAATATAGCAATTGTAAAAATGGTCAATGATCAAATATTGTATATTTAGCCATTTCTACCATGTACGATTGATCTTTCTCGTCCCCCTTGTCCGCATACGTGTTGCAGTAAAAGAAATGAAAACATTGGGGCAAAGTTAAACATGTAGTCACATTTTGACATAATTTCATCTTTGAAGAAAAGCGTTGTTGTAAAGAAGGAAACGCTCATTTGATGTATTATCTGATGCAGTCGCGTCAAATGAAATATGCATGATATTTACGAAATATTACGTTGATAAATGGGTTCGTATTGTACGACAAGTAGCGGGGAAAAATAGATATATTACGAGACCGAAGGTCGCTACGACTCGTAGAATACGAACCCATTTATCGCTCCTGCAACGTAATATTTCTTTTATTATCTACCTACAATCTATAAATAGCGGGAAAAAAGTAACAAATATACAGATTCAATTTATTTTTTATTGGGAAAACAATTTTGTAATCGTGAAATAAAAAGGTTGAATGGCGGATGAATATTTACTACAATACTTAGGCCACGTCCCTAGAAAGAATTATAATACGTAGGTGAGTGAAAATGACCACACAATCTTTATTTGCGGTTTATTAACTTAATGCTAGGTCTCCGATACATAAAATAGAAACGAGTTTCCGAAATAGTACTGGCTGTCTGCATATGTTACTACGCAGCGCAGATTCAAAACGGGAACCTCGCTGAAAGTAGTCCGCGCACTGTCTGACGTCTCAATCCTTTAAGTTCACCAGATGGGATACGAAGTTTTAATCTGTCGTATCTGAACTGCGCATGACAATCTGTATGTATTTGCGCCGGAAAATGTACAGGTATATAATAAAATGGATTTATCCACTAAAGAAGAAACTGACATAAGAAAGTTATTTAAGAAATTTGGTTTATCCTGAAATGTAGTTTCAGGCATTCTTAGCCAAAGGTTATATTCTGAAGTCAGTTTTGAAACAGAATCTGTTAGAACATATTGCTGACTGATGTTAAAAATATATAACAAACACTTGTAATTGGAGGACAAAAGAGTTTTTCGGCGATAGCTGTTTAACCTCAGTTTTGACCTAGACAGTTAAACAAATGATATAGCTTGTAGACCAATCAAATGTTGTATTTAATAAATAATGTCGAAGAAATAAAGGAAATGAAACTTTTTTATTGGTTAATAGTTAAGATGGCGATCCTACGAGAGGCACTAATAAGATGAAGTTTTAAAAATGAAATGGTCTGCATACTAACTTTTAATTGTTTTCCTTAAGAAATAAATTTCAGTGAAAAAATATCAGTGAAAACTTATGAAATATAATATGTAAGAGCAAAATATTAATTATTTTTGAAACATGAGAAGGTTTTCAGTTTTTTATCGTCAATTGAAACTTATACACCTCTTGGGAGCCTCGCGTTGTCTCCAGTTATGTGGCGTATTCTCGGCCTTGATAATCTATTTATAGAAACTGAAGCTGGATGGAGATGGCCGATTAACCTTTGGTAAACACATAGAACCTTTTAGAAATTCAAGTCAAATAATATGCGCATGTTCCATTTCTTAGTGTTTTCTCATATTGATCGCCGTTTATCTTTTTTAAAGATATTTCTTGTTTTACATAACTAAATCGGAAATATGTTGATAAATGCTATTGGTTCAAATGCACTGTGAATCGCTCGATTTGATTGGTTTAAAAATGAGCACGTGACTAAAAGAAATTGCGTTTATCTTCCGATAAACGGCACGGAACTACTTTGAACATAAAACGAGATGCAAATTTCAATTTATTTGTCCTTTTTCAAACAATTATTTTGGGAAAAAATAACTTTTTGAGTAATTTGGCAATTTTGTGTTATACATGTACATTTATAACTGCACCAAAACATACATGTAACCCTTTAATAACGGTGTTGAACTGTTGTTTAACCAATATTTAACATGTTGTTATTTTTTTTACTAATAAATAGTGTGTTTTCAGATATTTATGTTTTAAGTTGTCAATCAAAATATTTTCAAGAATGTTATCCTTTGAGCCATACTGAAAACAAGCATTTTGAGAGTTTAGTTTTACGGATATACGTTTCGTTATGCAACAAAACTGTTCTTAAACATTATGCATTGTTCATTTATTGTGTTTTTTCTTTACAATTAAGCGTCGCTCGGCGAAAACCAACCATGAGGCATGTGTGACCAATATAGACCCAGATCAGTTAGCGCATTCACACAGTGGGACTTGGCTCTTTTATGTTCGCCAATTAGTCATAGAAAGTTTCAAAAAACGTTTGTTAAACAAAGGATAGTTAACCAAGCATTATTCGCTGTGTTAGACGGCATTTCGTTTATACTTTTCTACAACGAAAATGACATAACAACTGTCCAATAATATATTTTTTAAATATTCACTGCGTGATACTTTTAAGTGCGACCTCATTACACCGATTGCTGTTTAATTCGATACGGGTCCATATGGAAAATAAATTACTAAGTCGGCACTCTTAAATTAATACAAGACCCATTTATGTCTAGCGCGTCTCATCAGAATAAATTAATATAAATTAGCTTATTAGAAGGTTAGTGAAAAAGATTATAGTAAATACATCAGGATCAAAGTACTGCGTACCTTTGATCTTTGAATACATATTTAAGGCAAGTAAACTTTTTAAACCAGTTGGTACATGTGTTTGATTAAAATTTGCCTACATGATTAACATTCCGAGGTTACTATGATTGCAAAAGGTTTCTTCAACATTATTTTATCAGTTAATGTAAAATGTACTGTTATAAATATATCCAATACTGTTTGAAGTAAACCAATCTTAATGAGTGTTGGCCTTGGATCGCTTACCCGAGTAATGCAATGTTATTTGTCATGCCAACCACAATACCTATTTGTTTAAACAATACATTTGGCTTGGAATTAATAAGAAACATTTCTACATAATTATTTTGAGATTGGTCAGGAAAAATATTTCCAAAGTTTTCACTATAAGGCAGAACCGCCAACACCTGACATCCATCAACATAGCTTGAATGAATCTGATAGAAGGTCACCCAATGAACATTTCTACAACATTTATTCGACATGATATCAAACAGAGAATAAACTGATTAAATGTCAGTAAATTATATCTGAGAAGGACACAAAACAATCTGGCACGACTGTACATGGAGCTATGTCGTCACACAAACGAATTTAAAGTTTGGTAAGAAATACAGATTTCAGGTCTTTCAATTTTGGATTAAAATTAAAATAATTCTTATTGTCACTATATATTTATCCGCCAGTGTTCGGAACATATATCGTGTATATGTTCGTAAGTTAAACCAACATATGACTTTCAGCAATCGTAACAATTCGAGCTGCCTTGTCTTGCATAATATTTAGAATTAGGGATATTGTCAAGTTGAGTGGTTATTATAGAATCAAAAAATCTGCAGCGAAGTATGTCACTTTCAATAGAAAACGATAGGCATGCGATTATCTGTGAGCATTTTTCGGCACATTGGAGTTTAGAATTCGTCGTCATGACATCCAAATAGGTCTCTGCCGTAATAGGAACGCTGTCTACTGCGGTTAAGACGTAACGCGCGTCGTCGCCAGTACAGGTCGAGGCTTGTCCTGTATAAAGAAAATAAAGAGTCAATAAAACTTGATCTGATAGATATTATACTGTAGGTAGCATCCGTAAAAAAATGCTACCTCGATAAACCAAGGCTAGCATGTGAATATGCATGTACAAAAGGGATTGACGTCATGATTGAATGGTTTAAGTTCATTCGATGTTTTTAACGTAAATTATCACATTCGATGTTTTTAACGTTAATGCTTATATTCGATTTTGTAACGTTAATGTTCATATTCGATGTTTTAAACGTTAATGATCATATTCGATGTATTTAACATTAGTGCTCATATTCGACGTTTTTAACGTTAATGACCATATCGATGTGTTTAACGTTAATGCTCATATTCGATGTTTTTAACATTAATTACCCTTTTATATGTCATTAACGTTAATGACCATATCGATGCTTTTAACGTTAATGATCATATTCGATGTTTTTAACGTTAATGCCTTTATTCGATGTTGTTAACGTTAATGACCATAGTCGATGTTTTTAAAGTTAATGTTCATATTCGACGTTTTTAACGTTAATTATCAAATTCGTACTTACTCCTACAGTAGCGACTCTTACATTTAGCCGAGGAAAGTTCGAACAAAATGTTTGTTTCTAAGTTTAATACCATAAACATATTTAAGAATGTAACAAAAATGTCATTTCATTCCATTTGTTCAGTCTCCAAGTATGCTTCGTGATGTGCAAATCACACGGAACGATAGGGTACAAAAATAATGTGAATTTCTGACATAACAGCCAGATCGAATGGAACAGATGATATTTTCAGGTTTGTTTATTTGAATGAGGTTTAATGCCGTTTTCAACAATTACCAATCGTACCAAGGCGGCCAGTTCACCTATCAATGTTTCAACAATTATCAATCGTATCAGGGCGTCCAGTTCACCTATCAATCGTATCAAGGCGGCCTGTTCACCTACCAATCTTTTCAACAATTCCCAATTATATCAGGGCGGCAAGTTCACTTATCAATGTTTCAACATATCAATCGTATCAGTGCGGCCAGTTCACTTATCAATGTTTTCAACAATAACCAATCGTATCAGGGCGGCCAGTTCAACTATCAATCGTATCAGGGCGGTCAGTTATCTATCAACAGGGCGGACAGTTCACCTATCAATGTTTCAACAATTATCAATCGTATCAGGTCAGCCAGTTCACCTATTAATCGTATCAGGGCGGCCAGTTCACCATCCAATGCTTTCAACAATTACCAATCGTATCAGGGCGGCCAGTTCACCTACCAATGTGTTCAACAATTATAAATCGTATCAGGGCGACCAGTTCACTTATCAATGTTTCAACAATTATCAATCGTATCAGGGCGGCCAGTTCACTTATCAATGTTTCAACAATAACCAATCGTATCAGGGCGGCCAGTTCAACTATCAATCGTATCAGGGCGGCCAGTTCACTTATCAATGTGTTCAACAATTACCGATCGCATCAGGGCGGCCAGTTGTTCACTTATCAATGTGTTCAACAATTACCGATCGCATCAGGGCGGCCACTTCACCTACCAATGTTTTCAACAATAACAAATCGTATAAGGGTGGTCAGTTCACATATAAATGTTTATCTGTCGTTCTCACACAAGCATTTTCCAAGCAAGGGGACGAATTACTTTTATCGGACTTGATGTTAGCCGATTTGGGTTTCGAACTCACAACTCCGGGGTTGAGATCCCGTGTTGCGTGTATTCGGGTAGATAAATAATTATTTTAATTGCATTATTAAGGGACCAATACACTATAAATTAGTACACAATCCGTCCGAATTTACCCGGATTTCTAAATTTTCCAGGATGAGCACTATATTTTAAACTGAAAAGCCATATCTTTTAAACGAAAGGAAATCTGTTATCCCGGAAAATTACAGAATCATACTGGGTTTGTGTGTAGCATATTCAGGCTTAGTGTTTAATTAACTCTTTCCCCTTATAAAAGCTTTCTTAAAGTATAATGATCGAAAAGAATTGAAAACATAGTTGCCAAAGGAGAAATTACCATTTTTTAAGAAGCATCTGCTGCAGGGGTGTCAATGACGTCTGCATGAGGGAAAGTGTTTACTTACCGGAAGGTGCCGAAGTGGGCGGTATATTCCATTTATTGGTGAGACACTCTGACGTTTCAGCATCGAAATCACTCTCCTTGAAAATAGACGTGTAAATCTGAAGACATGTTATTCGTCCCTTGAAGTTGACATTTGACCCAGATGGCAATAAATTAGACCCTGGTATCCAACTGCCTACCCTTATTAAACAGGGCATACTAAAGTGAACATCGTCCCACGGCGTATGCTCTGCGGCCAAAATGTCCTGGTCTGTTATAGCGACCTTTACACGTCCAACGTCGTCGTAGCTAAATGCGAATGGTACAAAATCAGCAGAGCCGGCTATGGTCAGATTGGGTAATACGACCGATGGGAATTGAAATCCGGTAGCATCCAGCGTGTCAATAATCAAGTTGGAACCGTTCATCCAGACCATAAATTCGGCGATGTCACCATAGTTCGTTGTACGAGTATAGTGTAAAATAACCCCTGTATATGGTTGAAGAGGGTGAATTAACATTGAGAAGGATATCTTTCTAAAACGGACAGCTGTCGAATTGATTGGAAGGTCCATGTACGAACTCCATGTACCGGGAAACAATATTGAATCGTAGTCTAAATCTTTGCTGGACGTACATCTTATGAGGTTGTTTCCGGAAATTCCTCCTGTTTCATTGTGTTTAACTTCCGCTGTGGGATAGTCGGCAGCCAACGGCCATTTGAATTGTGCTCCAATTCCATTGATACAACTTATCTGTAAAACTGAATAAGAACGTTATTTATTAATAATTGACTTGATAGAAGTCTCACAGGTTGATATTCAAATATAGAATTTAACTTGAACAAAATCTCGAACTTGACGATAAGTCGAGGGATCTCTCGAACGTGACGATAACTCGAGGGATAACTCGAACGTGACGATAACTCGATGGATCACTCGAACGTGACGATAACTCGATGGATCACTCGAACGTGACGATAACTCGAGGGATCACTCGAACGTGACGATAACTCGAGGGATCATTCGAACGTGACGATTATGCGAGAGATCACTCGAACGTGACGATAACTCGAGGGATCACTCGAACGTGACAATAAGTGTAGCGATCACTCGAACGTGACAATAAGTGTAGCGATCACTCGAACGTGACGATAACTTGAGGGATCACTTGAACGTGACGATAACTTGAGGGATCACTCGAACGTGACGATAACTTGAGGGATCACTCGAACGTGACGATAACTTGAGGGATCACTTGAACGTGACGATAACTCGAGGGATCACTTGAACGTGACGATAACTCGAGGGTTCTCTCGAAAGTGACGATAACTGTAGGGATCACTCGAACGTGACGATAACTCAAACGTGACGATAACTCGAGGGATAACTCAAACGTGACGATAACTCGAGGGATCACTCGAACTTGACGATAACTCGATGGTTCTCTCGAACGTGACGATAACTCGAGGGATCACTGGAACGTGACAATAACTTGAGGGATCACTCGAACGTGACCATAACTTCGTGTTAATCTAGTCTGCTACCTAAATATTTACCTTTTTATTCGTTTTACCATTTTTAATATCCATTTAATATCCATTTATTTTTTTATTTATTAAGTTCTAAATTTATTAATTTATATTGTATTGTTTATCTTAAACTACCGACAAAATATTGAATCAATGAGTCCTTTCTTATTAATCGAATTGGATTCCCTACGTTCTTTCTAAAATATTTACCAAAATGTACTATTTGCTCTCTTTGTGTTATTAGTTTTAAAAGCTGATTCTGAATTGTATAAAAGTAAAATATTATGATTACATGTAGACAATTGAATTGTAGATGAAAATGAAACATTCATACCGCATATCCAAGAAATAAAGTAAATCCAATTTCTAAACATCCTTTTGGTATCTCGTGGCGGCTAAGTTCAATAGTGATGATAACAAGACGCAGGAATTCAGCCTGATCAGGAGTGAATTGTATTGCCTAATATCCAAATTAAAAGAAAAGTATTTAAAAATGAACACAAAGATCTAGAGAGTTATTTATGTAATTATGTGTAATTTCATTTATCTATTAAATTATAAATTCATTCAATCATCTTGTAAAATTTAACTATTTACAGAACGACCAACGAACTATTGTATAAAAGAGGTGGCTTTTTTTATTATAAATATGCCTATTCCATCCCCTACATTGTCGTTCTTTCAAGTTAATTGACCAAAATGTGTTTATTCCGGTTTTATTTCTTTAGGTTATTCTTTCTTTATTTTGACTTAAAATGTATATAATATAAAAGTAAGTTATATATTTATTTATTTTGTCTTAAAAGTTTCTTTTGAATTATATAAAAAGTAATTAAGTATTAACATAAATACTATATTACTTTAATATAACAGTTAGTTTTAACTATATTTATTTTGGCTTTTAAACTTAATATTGAATTATGTAAAAGAAATCGTATCTTAAAAACCCCATTCAATTGTAAATAGAAACGAGACATCCATACCACATATCCACGGAATACAATGAATCCAAACTCTAAACATCCTTTAGGTATATCGTTGCCACTAAATTCAATGGATCTCAGATAATCTTGTTCTGTATTACTTTTACGAAGACCAACAACTACAGGTTCATAGAAACTATCAGTACAATGGAGAAAATACACGTCAAAGGATTTCACCATGTTCAGGCGATCAATTAAAGTGCGTCATATTCATTTTAAAAACCAAACGATTTGTACAAGATCCCACAGAGATAAATCCCTTACAAGTCAGTTGATAATCGATCTTGTTTCTAAATCGGTAATGCTCTAGAAAAAGATAACATCGTGGTTTTTAATCTGTTGACAAGTACTGTCTTTAGATTAGACGTGATGGTTGCACATGCATGTTAGCGGCGCTCTGCGAAGACCAACGGTAAGGGATTTGTGATCAGTGTAGATCAAAGTCAGACAGCTCAGCCGTGCCGTCTGATCTGAACTTCCGCTGTTAGAAGTAAGAAGGTTTACAGACAGTTTTGTAAAGCAGTATTCATTTGGATCCATAGCATTAATGCAGGTCTTTTGTTACGCGTGAAATAATTACGTAAAGGTTTGTATGCTTATTCATTGATCGAACATTTTTCTATAATGCTGTGAATTATCTAATTAATCTTAATCGTTTCTGTCATGAATGTAAAGATGTCTTTTATGATCGCTGTATTTATTCAATTAGAAAATGACATTGGGAAATTAATTTGTCGTTTGACTACAAAAGTTGAAAACGATATTGACATGAAATGCCATTCTGATTTATGAATAAAACGGGTATGATGATGAGATCGCACCCTTTAACATTAAGCAAGGAAATGGTTTTATTATTCGACCATTTTGACCTAATTCTGCCTAAAATGTTAAATGACGTTGATCATATCACATCAGTATTTCACAAAACGGTCTTTCCATCCAACTTGCTTCTTTTCCGCACAGAATGTTATCCTATTGACAACGAATGGTGCTTGTCGCATTTATTTTTGTCAAACGTCGGAAAGAATATTGACCGAGCTTGGGGTCGACCTCAAAATCCCTTGATTGACAGCCCGCGTCGCTACCGACTAACTTACGGGGACTTGACGTTTATGACGTACATGTACGTCCGCGTGTCTTCATCAGTTATAATTACAAACATTTTTTGGAAATAGATATGTCGAGACAATCGGCACGCAGCTTAAGTTTGATAAACTTCATTTTAATACGATACAAAACATAAATGTGTTTTTCGTCATAGATTGCGCACATGGAATATTATTTGAATAACCTTTGGATAAAGAGAAATTATTAAAACATAATGACATAAAAAAGTGTATATAAAAAACGACCTGATCACACACTATGAAAACCGCGAAGTGGTTTCATAGAATGTATGTTCAGGTGGGGTTTTTTTTCCATTACTCCATGAAAACGAAAACAAATCTCTCCATTCCTTATAATTTAGCATTAATTTGGCTATTACAGTGAGTAATAAAACATAATAGCATTTTACAACTTCATTTTCCATAATATAGCGAGTCAAACATTACTAACTAACTACATAGTACTACTAGAACTATTTTTTATAGGTGTCCAGATCTCGAATAAATAATTTTATTACATTTCTATCCATCAAAGATAAGGATATCTCGGTGAAAGAAAATTCATAATCGTTGATTTATTGTTATTACACACCAGTGTTATAATCTACTACAAAATTGCGCATGCGTGCCCCTCCCTTTTTTCCATGGCCACGCCTCATCCGAAAATAATGCGCAAAGTAGGTAAAACGACAAACAATATTCCACAGTAAATATAAACTATGGTTGAGGACACGTATTTAAAAATCTAATGTATTACAACAAATAACAATGAAATGTAATAAACAGATTATTCAACTCATTTTTTCAAAGATTAGAATATAATTCACGAGACGGCTCGTGAATTATATTCTTATCTTTCAAAAAATAAGTTGAATAATCTCTATATATATGACGCGGATGAATATAAAAGATGATGTAATTTCAAGCTTCATGTTCATTATATTTGGAAATTTGCAGTTGTCCTGACCGCCATGCGCTGACGTCACAATTTGCAACATTCCGCAGCGACAGATTAATCAAACAACGATTTAAAACACGGTCTAAAAATTATGTTTTATACTTCTTTCGAAAACGTACAAATAAATACCGTATTTTTTATGAATAATATCATTTTTGGAAGAAAAATGATAAAATGCCAACCCCAACAAACATTGCTCAGGTACAATATTCTAAAAAAGCGCGTCATTTCGCGTTAAATATTCTCTGCGGTACGTGATTATTGTGACGTCAGCGCATGGCGGTCAGGACAACTGCAAATTTCCAAATATAATGAACATTAAGCTTAAAAACGCCGGCGTATTTATCGGTTGGCAAATATTGATGTGGTGGATCACGAGAAAATCATTTATGAACCTATCTCTACCTGGGACCAGGTCGTTTTAGACGTTTTTCTGCGGAAATTATAGCCCGAATCGAGCGAGGGGGTAAAATGCCGTTGCACACCTTGTCATTATTATTACACTATATGGACATATAGAGGGGCTATTTATAGTAACACGTGCGGATTTCCCCAAATTACCATTACGATCATTTTTATCAAAGCGTATAGACAATATAGTGAGACTTTTTGTGTATTTTAACGAGGTATTATGTGATTTTCTGAATTGTTGCTGTAATAGAAATTCGGACGCCTGTGATTAAGCTCTCTTCACACTGTAAAAAAGTAGTACCGTTCGCCAAGGTTAATTTTGTTATGAGGTTATGAAAACAATATATCAGCCAATCACAGACAAGCAATAGTGGTGAATACAAACAAAAATTAAATATACAGAAGTGAATGGAAAACGGGTATTCTATTTTTCAATGCCAGGTAGATAAAATGTTATATCATTTTTAACATATCTGGGAAGGACAAAAAAGCGCCAAAAACGCTCATGTGCTTCTCTTGTATTAATTCGTTCACTATGTTCTGTTAATTGCTATCAATATATATTTTGTTATGTTCAGTATAGCCATGATCAAACACTTTCTCCCAGTCTAGTCCATGGTTTAGAGAATGATTATCTTTTTTTCCAACATCGTTACCAGTTCGGTTTATTGCATTGGTGCAGAACTTTAAATTTCTTTTTTATCAACATGAAACCTTTTCATACCATTTGTTTGGGCCTTGTTCAAAACTGTCCAATATGCTCAAACTAGGTAATTTCTCAAAGCATTAGTATGGTTCATGAGAACTAGTTGACCATGGTGCATTTTTCACACAAATGTTACATAACTTCTGCGCTCCATAAATACACATTTTCCCAATCCCTTACCAACACGCTATCGAAAATGGTCTACTAAGCGTTCAGAATGATCTTATCTTTCTGAACTCTTACTCCACTAGTTACCACTCTGTTCGTAACAGTGGATCCAATCAATCTATAACTGATACATGATGAATTAATGAGTTTAATGTGTAGGAGTAACACATGCTTATGGAGTGCAATACAGTGAACTCGACAATTCCGGGTCGCATTTGGAAAAAAAATGTTTGGTATTCGAGAATGATACAGAAGTTTGACAATTTGATTATCAAGACATATTTTCCCTGAGCTTGGCTAGTTTCACTTCGATTTAGGACGTTTTCATTTCAAGAACGGATGTCGTAATCTCGAAAGGCTTGACTGCATCGATTCCCGTGAAAGCAAAATCTCAATACTTTTATTTACCTGCATAAATTGCTGATTGTAGCCATACTTTTAGTAATACAGGTATGTATTGCACATACATGTGTAGATTATTTATTACTGAACAAGATTTATATTTTTTTATTGACTTGTCAAAGTTGTTTTTGCCAAACTAAACGATAAATTTGACCTAGTTCACATACTACACTTTCGGGTCAGCCAAAATGTATTTCTCTCTCAAAATTATCAATGTATTAGTAAAACCATTTTGGTAACTTATTAAGAATAATTTTACATGTTTTGTCAAATATGACTTATTAGTTAGTTGAAATGCAACAGTTTTCGTGCATGAAAGTGTGTACAGTAAATTTGGCCCCATCACTGTAGTATTTGTTTAACATGTTATGTAGTTTTGTTTCCCTCAACTTTCCTTTCAAAGAGACAAGACTCGTTTATTTGGTTACCCGGAACTGTTGAGTTCACTGTATATTGCTCTTTATGAAAATTCAATTATTTCATGCATTCACCTTGTTCTGTAACAAGTTGTAAGTAATAGTGTATTTCTGTTAATGTGTTCATTATGTTAGTTGCTGAATCCAATTGCATACATGTTTTCTTGTTTACACAATACTACGTTAAATTACACTTATCAGTTTCGACCACAACTGTGGTCATCCTTAAACAAGAAATTATGTATTCAATAAGTTGTTGTGGCCCTGTAACCTTAGTTTTGTTTAGATCACCTGAGCCTAAGGCTCTATGTGATCTATTCGACTTATTCACTGTCCGTAAATCTCCTCAAAGACCACTGACGGCAAGTTGATAAAACTTGGCATGGATGTTTCTTGTATGACCCCACTTTTACAGTTGCTCACATAATTCCATTCAGTGCACAACTTGTTGCCATGGCGACAATAAAGAATGACTAATAACTTCTTTTTGTCAGGTACTACTGGCCCAGCCGGATTTTAAAATAATTTCTCTGAAATGTTCCTTGACTGAACCTTTCTGAACACACAGAAACTACTTGATGGAAGTTGATTTAACATTGAATATAATATGGCAGAAACTTCAAAATGTTTTTGCCTAAACCTGCTGTCAAATTTGCCTCTGGTTCTTCATGTATTAAATATGTATACGTGTGAGCTCTTGTACTCAGGTGAGCGATGTGAGCCAACAAGGTACTCCTGTTTCCTAATTGCCAGTTTCATAACATTTACTATTTTAGATATGATATTTCAACTTTTTAACAATAAATGCATAAACATAAGCTGCAAATGTTAGTTTCTTTCACATATTCCCTACTTCTCCAACCTTCCTACAGCCCACAGGCCGTCAGTGCTTTGATTGTTCATTGTTGCTAACGACTTTAAAATATTGTAGTTGAACTAGTTCATAGAGAACACTGTCGATGATCCTGTTCCTATGTACTGTTTTTACATGTCTTAAACCTTTCTTACATACAACAAATCTGCACCAGACGACATTGAAAACAGACAGCAAAAATAATTGAAACGCTCAATAAATGCATGTTTTAATATTGAATAGAATTGAAGATATTGTGAGGAATTGCTCATTGTGAGAATGATTCCTTTTATCTCAATGGTTCAAAAGTCGTCTGCTGAAGAGGCGTCAGAAAGCGTCTGTATGTAAGAAAGGGTTAAAATGAGACTTAATTATTTTTTCTTTCTTTCTTCGAATCTTTTCAATTCTGAAAGCAAGCCGGAAATAGGACATGGTGCGATGGATTTTATACGCTTTCTTCTATATTGTTAATCCTTAAATCTTATAATGCAACGTGACCCGCGCAAGACCATAAAGATTCCTTTGGTGTTTTCATTTTTTATTATCGTTTATACCGCAGAATATTCTTGAAAACATTGTGGCAAATAAACACATTGCTCATCATGAGCTATTTCTGAGAAATAACTGAAAAAGAGCTTTACATTTTATATTTGAGTTTGTCTTCAGGAAAAGGTATAACCTCATTTTAGCAACATTGTATGTTGAGCCTGTATATTTGCTCCGTCTTACCAGATTCTTCACAAGATGACTGAAGCTTCTAACAAGCATGTGTAAGTACTTGTAATATTGAGACTGTATATTTTGATCAGGCTGTGAATGAACAGACTGATCCGGTTCTACAATATAACCAAAAGCGGATTTGTACCTTTTTCCCATTTATAAACAGTAAATGAGAAGATTTCTAAGAGGTATTTAAACCCGCTAACACATGCAGATGCTTTCTCGCGTGTGTGCAAAAGTGGAATAGAATTTAAAAACAGTGTGACAAATGGAGATATTGGTCTTAATAAGCAATTTCTGCTTATGTCACATTGTTTTATAATCTATTCTAAAATTGTACTTTTATTTACACAGAGTATCCATTCTTTTGCTTCATTCTTTCGCTGAAGATTTGTTTTATGTGAGAAAGGGTTACGCATTTACCGCATAAGATATTTCAAGAGCCATCTGATTTGTAAACATTTTTAATGTCAACATCGTCTAGAGCAGATTTCAGTGTAGATATCAGTCAATTTTTTGCTCCTCGTGTATATTAAGAACTTGTGCCACTTCTATTTATAGATTGTTCGGCGATCTATCTGTCATACTCGGAATTTTCCGGAAATAATTTCGCATAATGCCGGAATGTACCAGCGTCACAAAGAAAAACGCATCGTATTATATAAAGCTTTATACACCATGTATATAGTAGTATGGACCAAACATAATCAAAATGAAATGCCTTTTCGATATTCTGCACCTCAGAAAATGTGTTAACTTCTATTTATAGATTATTTAAACATGGACTGTCATACTCGGTAATTTCCGGAAATAATTCCGAAAATGTCGGAAAGTATGATCATCGTAACGAAAAATGCGCCGCATATAATGGTAAAACTACTGCGTATCATCAAAATACCACCGCATGTTTCGTGACACTGACTGAATATAATGTCATTAGAACTGCATATAATGTTGTTTGTATTGCATATGATGCTGTGTGCATACCATATAATGGTTATTCTACTGTATCTGCACATTATTACATAACCACTATATATAACAGAAAAGGAACTGCATATCATGCAAAATAAACCATGTAAATTGAAATATGAACCTCGTATACATGAAAATGTAACACGTATAATACAATACAACATACTAAGACAGTAAAGGCGTTCCATACCTTAACGTTAGTTTCCATGAAACATCGATCATTTCTCAATTACCATCACGGCAAACAACACTGATCTTACCATTAGTTTTCGTGAAACGTGGCTCTTTTATGAAATATCACGTCGGCAAATATCACTGTTATTGCATTACCGTTAGTTTTCGTAGAACGTCTCTCATTTATCAAATATCACCACGGCAAATATCACTGTTATTGCCTTACTGTTAGTATTCATGAAATGTCGATAATTTATAAATTACCACTACGGCATATATCACTGAACTTTATGCCTTACGGTTAGCTTTCATGGAGCGTCGCCCATTTCTGAAATATCACAACGGCAAATATCACTGTTATTGCATTACCATTAGTTTTCGTGGAACGTCTCTCATTTGTCAGATACCACCACGGCAAATATCACTGTTCTTATTGCCTTACCCTTAGTTTTCGTGGAGCGTCTCTCATTTATCAAATATCACCACGGCAAATATCACAGACTGTATTCACAGGCGTCCGAATTTCCATTACAGCAAAAAATCACACAATATCTCGTTAAAACACACAAAAAGTCTCTCTATATTGTCTATACACTTTGATAAAAATGATCGTAATGGTAATATGGGGAATCCCGCACGTGTTACTATAAATAGCCCCTCTATACGTCCATATAGTGTATTAATAATGACAAGGTGTGCAACGGAATTTTACCCCCTCGCTCGATTCGGGCTATAATTTCCGCAGAAAAACGTCTAAAACGACCTGGTCCCAGGTAGAGACAGGTTCATAAATGACTTTTCTCGTGATCCACCACCTCAATATTTGCCAACCGACAAATACGCCGTCGTTCTTAAGCTTAATATTCATTATATTTGGAAATTTGCAGTTGTCCTTACCGCCATGCGCTGACGTCACAATTTACAACATTCCGCAGCGACAGATTAATCAAACAACGATTTAAAACACGGTCTAAAAATTATTTTTTATACTTCTTTCGAAAACGTACAAATAAATACCGTATCTTTTATGAATAATATTATTTTTGGAAGAAAAATGATTAAATGCCAACCCCAACAAACATTGCTCAGGTACAATATTCTAAAAAAGCGCGTCATTTCGCGTTAAATATGATACGTGATTATTGTGACGTCAGCGCATGGCGGTAAGGACAACTGCAAATTTCCAAATATACAAACAAACAAACGAACGATTACACGATATCCAAAAAGTCAGTCATATGCTTCGTGTAGTCAATCTACTTACCGCTTCGATGATGTAGTACCCCAAATGTGGGAGATCACGGGTCATACCAAATACTTGGAAGTATGAATGCCCTCCTTTGGTCAAGACCACTCACTATAGACTTCCATTGTGCTTATTTAGTTCAACTTATTTATTTTACATCATTTAAGCTTATATTAATCACGCTCGATGTCTGTTTCCTGGTAACATGACCAGTACTCGCGCCGTTTGTGTGCTAAATCCCCATGGCAGAACCCGCTCATCACAGGTTTCGAACCCGGGACCTTTGGTCAGAGAGGTCGACGCTCCACCACTGTACCACATTTTATTGCTTATTTAGTCAGGCTGTGGTCATAACTTCTCACTAAAGTCTTCCAAGATGGTTATTTAGTCATGTTGTGGTCATATCTTCTCATTATAGACTTACAGGATGGTTATTTAGTCGTGTTCTGGTCATAGCCATTCAGTATAGTCTTCCATGATGGTTATGTAGTCGTGTGTGTCATATCTTCTCACTATAGACTATGAGTTACTGCAATTGTATTACTGGATCTCATTCATACGTTACTGAGATTGTATTGTTGGACCATACATATGAGTTACTGCAATTGTATTACTGGATCGCATTCATAAGTTACTGTGGTTGTATTGTTAGATCATACATATGAGATACTGTAATTGTATTACTGGATCGCATTACTAAGTTACTGTGATTGTATTGTTGGATCATGCATATGAGTAACTGTAATTGTATTGTTGAATCATACATATGAATAACGGTGTAATTGTATCACTGGATCGCATTAATAAGTTACTGTGGTTGTATTGTTGGATCATACATATGAGTTACATATGAGTTACTGTAATTGTATTGTTGAATCATACATATGAGTTACTGTAATTGTATTGTTGAATCAAACATATGAGTTACTGTAATTGTATTGTTGAATCATACATATGAGTTACTGTAATTGTATTTTTGTACATGTTTAATTATATAATTGGAACCCACATATAAGTTACTGTAATTCTAGTGTTATATCTCACAAATAAGTTAATGTAATTTTATTGTATGTTCACACATATAAATAAATGTTATTGTATTGTTGGATTTCACATTTATATTGCTGTAAAAGTATTGTTGAATCTCATATATACGACAAGTAGCGAGTAAAATATGGATTTTCCCACGCTACGAGTCGTGCAATACGAACCCATTTATCACTCCTGCAACGTAATATTTCTTTTATTATATACCTACAATCTCTGAAGAGCAGAAAAAGTAATAAATGTACAGATTCAATTATTTTTTATTATTTGGATAACTTTTGTTTTAATCGTGAAATGAAAAGATGAATTGCGAATGAATATTTATTACAATACTTAGGCCACGCTCCTAGAAAGTATTCTAATACGTGGGTCCCGCCCAAGAACATCATCAAATTAAATGTTCATTATTTTGTGGGAGAAAATGACAACACAATCTTTATTTGCGGGTTTTTATTAAATTTGACGCTAGGTTTTCGATACATAAAATAGAAATATAGGATCCATCATGAGTTTTCTTTGGAGATCAAGATTTCTTAAATGAGTCTAGAAAAAGACGGTTATTAACCGAGCCTCTTGGCGAGGTTAATAACTCTCTTTTTCGAGACGAATTTAAGAAATCTTCTCCTAAGAAAAACGAGTGATGGATTCTTTTTATCACCTAAACAGTGTGTTTTAATGAAAAATATTGACAACATCAAAACAAAGACCGAATAACCTATTCTTCATGAGAACTTGTGATTCACCGCATAAAAAAGTAGTCCTCATCATTTTTGAATAAGAAGAAAAAAAACAACAATGTTTTAAACAATTAAGACTCGTTATTTATTCAAAATAACGTATTATTGCATTTTTCAATGTGTAAAATTTAACAACTTAACAATAAACATAATAAAGGTCAAAATGACGTCATCAGTAGTCGCGTGTATGACGTGTTTTTGTTATCACACATGTTGGATATCGTTGTTCCGTGATTTGTTCTCAACTTGAAAATAAGGGTATTTACTCAACTTGAAAATAAGGGTATTTATGTGATAAATGATTTTCCTAAATCTTACTGGTTGTGTGCATATTTTACTACGTAGCGTAGATTCAAAACGGGAACCTCGCTGAAAATAACCCGCGCACTATCTGACGTCACAATTCCGTATTTACACTAGGTGTAATATACGGAATTTTAATATTTCGCATGACAATCTGCATGTATTTGCACCGGAAAATGTACAGGTATATTATAAAAATAAATATTTGATAAGTAGTTAAATTCACTGGGCATTTTCAAACGATCGATTGTATTAGCAAAATCGATACAAAACGAGAATAACTGACTCGTCTACATATTGTTTGATCTATTGTTCTGTCATCAATCGGGGAGGGGGGATGTACGTTGACTATTTATAAAGAAGAATACTCGGCTCCGCCTCAGTAGTAAAGTAGTTGAACAGTCCGCCTAAGTAGTAAAATGGTTTAAACGACCGCCTCGGTGGTAAAGTGATTTAAACGTCTGTCTCGGGGATAAAGTGGTTAAATGGTCGGCCTCGGTGGTAAAGTGTTTTAAACGTCAGTCTCAGGGGTAAAGTGGTTTAAACGTCCGCCTCGGTGGTAAAGTGGTTTAAACGTCAGTCTCGTGGGTAAAGTGGTTTAAACGTCCGCCTCGGTGGTAAAGTGATTTAAATGTCAGTCTCGCGGGTAAAGTGGTTAAAACGTCCGTCTCGGTGGTAAAGTGGTTTAAACGTCCGTCTCGGGGGTAAAGTGGTTAAAACGTCCGCCTCGGTGGTAAAGTGATTTAAATGTCAGTCTGGGGGTAAAGTGGTTAAAACGTCCGCCTCGGTGGTAAAGTGGTTAAAACGTCCGCCTAGGAGGTGAAGTAGTTAAAACGTCGGCCTCAGTAGTAAAGTGGTTAAAACGTCCGCCTAGGAGGTAAAGTAGTTAAAACGTCGGCCTCAGTAGTAAAGTGGTTAAAACGTCCGCATAGGAGGTAAAGTAGTTAAAACGTCCGCCTAGGAGGTAAAGTAGTTAAAACGGCCGCCTAGGAGGTAAAGTGGTTAAAACGTCCGCCTAGGAGGTAAAGTAGTTAAAACGTCGGCCTCGGTGGTAAAGTAGTTAAAACGTCCGCCTAGGAGGTAAAGTAGTTAAAACGTCCGCCTAGGAGGTAAAGTAGTAAAAACGTCGGCCTCGGTGGTAAAGTAGTTAAAACGTCCGCCTAGGAGGTAAAGTAGTAAAAACGTCGGCCTCGGTGGTAAAGTAGTTAAAACGTCCGCCTAGGAGGTAAAGTAGTTAAAACGTCGGCCTAGGAGGTAAAGTAGTTAAAACGTCGGCCTCAGTAGTAATGTGGTTAAACGTCCTCCAATGTGCCAAAGAGATTAAAACGTCCGGCTCGATAGTAATGTGGTTAAAACGTCGGCCTCGATAGTAATGTGGTTAAAACGTCGGCCTCGATAGTAATGTGGTTAAAACGTCGGCCTCGATAGTAATGTGGTTAAAACGTCCGCCTCGATAGTAATGTGGTTAAAACGTCGGCCTCGATAGTAATGTGGTTAAAACGTCGGCCTCGATAGTAATGTTGTTAAAACGTCCGCCTCGATAGTAATGTGGTTAAAACGTCCGCTTTAGTAGTAAAGTAGTTAAAGCGTCAGTCTCAATAGTGAATTGGTTAAAAACGTATGCGTCGTTGGTAAAGTGGTTAAAAAGACCGCCTCGATAGTAATGTGGTTAAAACGACCGCTTCAGTAGTAAAGCGGTTAAAAAGTCCGCCTAGATGGTAAAATGGTTAAAACGTCCGCGTCAGTGATAAATTGGTTAAAACGACTGCTATAGTAGTAAAGTGGTTAAATCGTCCGCCTCGATAGTAAATTGGTTAAAACATCCGCGTCGGTGGTAAAGTGTTGAAAACGTCCGCATCGGTGGTAAAGTGGTTAAATGGACGGCCTCGGTGGTAATGTGATTAAAACGTTCTCCTCCGAGCTAAAACGCCCACCTCGGTGGTAATGTGATTAAAACGTCCTCCTCCGAACTAAAACGTCCACCTCGGTAGTAATGTGATTAAAACGTGCTCCTCCGAGCTAAAACGTCCACCTCGGTGGTAATGTGAATAAAACGTCCTCCTCCGTGCTAAAACGTCCGCCTCGGTAGTTATGTGATTAAAACGTCCTCCTCCGAGCTAAAACGTCCGCATTGGTGGTTATATGATTAAAACGTCCTCCTCCGAGCTCAAACGTCCGCATCGGTAGTTATGTGATTAAAACGTCCTCCTCCGAGCTAAAACGTCCACCTCGGTAATAATGTGATTAAAACGTGCTCCTCCGTGCTAAAACGTCCGCCTCGGTAGTTATGTGATTAAAACGTCCTCCTTTGTGCTAAAACATCCGCCTCGGTGGTAGTGTGATTAAAACGTCCTCCTCCGTGCTAAAACGTCCGCCTCGGTAGTAATGTGATTAAATTGTCCGCCTCCGTGCGTAAGTGGGTAAAACTTCCGCCTCTGTAGTAATGTGATTAAAACGTCCGCTATGGTAGTAATGTTATTGAAACGTACGCCTCAGTATTCAATAAGTTAAAACGTCCGCCTCAGTAGTAAATGTCACTCTCGGTTGTGAAGTAATTTAAACGTCAGCTTCAGTAGTATAGTAGTTATAACGACCGCCTAGATAGTAAAGTAGTAAAGTTGTTAAATCGTCCGACTCGATAGTAAAATGGTTAAAATATCCGCGTCGGTGGTGAAGTGATTTAAACGTCAGCCTCAATAGTAAAGTAGTTATAACGTTCGCCTAGATAGTAAAGTAGTTAAGTGGTTTGAACGTCCATGGTAAAGTGGTTCAAACTACCGCCTCCATGGTAAAGTGGTTCAAACTACAGCCTCCATAGTAAATTGGTTTAACGTCCTCCAAAGTGCCAAAGTGATTAAAATGTCGGGCGCCATAGTAATGTGGTTAAAACGACCGCTTCAGTAGTATAGTAGTTAAAAAGTCCGCCTCGATAGTAAATGTGGTTAAAACGACCGCTTCAGTAGTAAAGTGGTTAAAAAGTCCTCCTCGATAGTAAATGTGGTTAAAACGACCGCTTCAGTAGTAAAGTGGTTAAAAAGTCCGCCTCGATAGTAAATGTGGTTAAAACGACCGCTTCAGTAGTAAAGTGGTTAAAAAGTCCGCCTCGATAGTAAATTGGTTAAAACGTCCGCGTCAGTGGTAAAGGGATTTAAACGACTGCTTCAGTAGTAAAGTGGTTAAATCGTCTGTCTCGATAGTAAATTGGTTAAAACATCCGCGTCTGTGGTAAAGTGGTTAAAAAGTCCGCATCGGTGGTAAAGTGGCTAATTGGACCACCTCGGTAGTAATGTGATTAAAACGTGCTCCTCCGTGCTAAAACGTCCGCCTCGGTAGTAATGTGATTAAAACGTGCTCCTCTGTGCTAAAATGTCCGCATCGGTAGTAATGTGATTAAAACGTGCTCCTCTGTGCTAAAACGTCCGCATCGGTAGTAATGTAATTAAAACGTCTTCCTCCGTGCTAAAACGTCCGCATCGGTAGTAATGTGATTAAAACGCCCTCCTCCATGCTAAAACGTCCGCCTCGGTAGTTATGTGATTAAAACATGCTCTTCTGTGCTAAAATGTCTGCATCGGTAGTAATGTGATTAAAACGTCCTCCTCCGTACTAAAACGACCGCCTCGGTAGTTATGTGATTAAACGTCCTCCTCCGTGCTAAAACGTCCGCCTCGGTAGTTATGTGATTAAAACGTCCGCCATGGTAGTAATGTGATTAAAACGTCCGATTCGGTGGTAATGTGATTAAAACGTCTTCATCCGTGCTAAAACGTCCGCCTCGGTAGTTATGTGATTAAAACGTGCTCCTCCGTACTAAAACGTCCGCCTCGGTAGTTATGTGATTAAAACGTGCTCCTCCGTACTAAAACGTCCACCTCGGTAGTAATGTGATTAAAACGTGCTCCTCCGTACTAAAATGTACGCATCGGTGGTAATGTGATTAAAACGTCCTCCTCCGAGCTAAAAACGTCTGCCTCGGTGGTAATGTGATTAAAACGTCCGTCTCGGTAGTAACGTGGTTTAAACGTCCGCCTCAGTGGTATAGCGGTTGGAACGTCCGTCTCGTTAGCAAATCGGTTAAAACGTAGTATAGTGGTTAAAAAGTCCGTCTCGGTGGTAAAGTGGTTGGAATGTCCGCCTCAGTGGTAAATTAGTTCAAACATCCGTCTCGGTGGTAAAGTAGTTAAACGTCCGCCTCGTTGGTAAAATTGATAAAACGTCCGTCTCGTTAATTGGTTTTAACGTCCGACTCGGTGGTAAAGTAGTTAATACATCCGCCTCGGTGGTACAGTGGATAAAACGTCCGTATTGGTAATAAAGTGGTTTAAACGTGCGTCTCGGTCGTAAAATGGTTAAAACGTTCGCCTTTATGGTAATGTGGTTAAAACGTCTATCTCGATAGTAAAATTATTAAAACATCCTTCGCGGTGGTAAAGTGGTTAAAACGTCCGTTTTGGTAATAAAGTGGTTTAAACGTCCGTCTCGATGGTAAAGTTTAACCGTCCGTATCGGGAGTAAAGTGTTTAAAACGTCCGCCTTGGTAGCAAATTGGCTTTTACGTCCGTCTCGGTAGTAAAGTGGTTTAAACGTCCTTCTCGTTGAGAAAATGGTTAAAACATCCGCCCGGTAGCAAATTGGATTTAACGTCCGTCTCGGTAGTGAAATGGTTAACATGTCCGCTCGGTGGTAAAGTAGTTTAAACGTCCTACTCTGTGGTAAATTTGTTAAAACGTCCTTCTCGGTAGTAAAGTGGTTAAAATGTCCGCCTTAGTAATAATGTGTTTTAATCGTCTACTCGATGGCATAGTGGTTAAAACGTCCTTCTCGCTAGTAAATTGGCTTTAACGTCCGTCTCGGTATTTAATTGGTTGAAACGTCCGTATCAATGGTAAAGTGGTTAAATGATCGGCCTCGGTAGTAAATTAGTTAAAACGTCCGCCTCAGTAGTAAAGTGGTTTAAACTTCTGCATCGATGGTAAAGTGGTTTAATCGTCGCAATCGGTGGTAATGTGATTAGAACGTACTGCTCAGTGCTTAAGTGGTTAAAACGTACGCCTCGGTAGTTACATGTATGTGATAAAAAAAAGTCCGTCATGGTAGTGATGTAATTGAAACGAAAGCCTCAGTATTAAAGTAGTTTAAACGTCCGCCTCAGTAGTAAAGTGGTTTCAACTTCTGCATCGATGGTAAAGTGGTTTAATCGTCGCAATCGGTGGTAATGTGATTAGAACGTCCTCTTCAGTGCTTAAGTGGTTAAAACGTCCGCCTCGGTAGTTACATGTATGTGATAAAAAAAGAGTCCGTCATGGTAGTGATGTAATTGAACGTAAGCCTCAGTATTAAAGTAGTTTAAACGTCCGCCTCAGTAGTAAAGTGGTTTCAACTTCTGCATCGATGGTAAAGTGGTTTAATCGTCGCAATCGGTGGTAATGTGATTAGAACGTACCGCTCAGTGCTTAAGTGGTTAAAATGTCCGCCTCGGTAGTTATGTGATTAAAAAAACGTCCGCCATGGTTGTGATTTAATTGAAACGTAGGCCTCAGTATTAAAGTAGTTTAAACCTCCGCCTCGGTTGTAAAGTGATTAAAACGTCAGCCTCAGTAGTAAAGTAATTAAAACGTCATCAAAGATAGTAGTGGTTTAAACATCCGCATCGGTGGTACATGAATGTATATTGTTTTATGGCGCATCGACAGCTAAGGTCATTAAGCGCGCAATTAAATTTAATTATTCATGATCCCTGGGTAAACAAACCAGTACTAGGCTAGAAAATGTGTCTTGCCCAAGGGCACTCTGACCGTAGTGCCGCGAGTGGGGATCGAACCCGGGACACCCGGTTTCGAAATCCCCGACGCTAACCACTCGGCCACAGCGGATTCCTCCAAATCGGTGGTAAAGGGAATAAAGAGTCCGCCTCAGTAGTTAAGTGGTTAAAAATTTCACCCGGTAATAATGTGGTTAAAACGTACGTCCGCCTCGGTTATAATGTGGTTAGACGTCCGCGTTGGTATATGGATAAGACGTCCGCCTCGGTCGTTGGGTGCTTAAAACGTCCTCCTCGGTAGTAAATTGCCAACAGTTAAAACGTCCGCCTCGGGCGTAAATTGATCCAAACTTCCGCATCGATGGTAAAGTGGTTTAAACGTCCGCATAGGTCATAAAATGGTATAAACGTCCTTCTCGGTGGAAAAGTGTTTAACACGTCCGTCTCTGTAGTAAATTGGTTCAATCGTCCGACTCGGAAATAATGCGGTTAACACGTCCGCCTCGGTAGTAAATTTGTTAAAAGATCCGGCCTGGTAGTAATGTTGGTGTTAAAAAGTCCGTCTCGATTGAAACATGGTTACAACGTGGTAATCTGGTTAAAACGACTTCCTAGGTGGTACAGTGGTTAAAACGTCCATCTTGCTGATAACGTGGTTAAAACGTCCACCTCGGTAATAATGTGGTTTAAACGTCCTTCTCGGTGGTATGGTGGTTGAAACAACCGTCTCGGTATTTAAGTGGTTAAAACGTGCGCCTCGGTCGTAAAGTGGTTAATAAGTCCGCCTCGGTCGTAAAGTGGTTAATAAGTCCGCCTCGGTAGTAAAGTGGTTAAAACGTCCGCATATGTGGTAAAGTGGATATACCGGCAAAAACATCGTCAGAAAAAGCTTTTCTGAGCTTTGATGAATCGGGTCGTAAACCAAACTATAAAAAGAGCGTAGCCTAGGAAGTTAGGGGAAAGATATTAAATACCCATTACATGTGTCTAAAGTTTTGTAATAACGGTAGAGGGTTGGTTTTTTTTTCAAACATATAACAGAGTTTTTCTTAACAATAATAATGTTGGTTGCTCCCCTTTCGATTACGTTTCCCCATGGTACAAAATTAAAACCTATCCCATACTGACGCCGCGCTTCCACGCGGCGTCAATAAGGACGAAGAACTAAAAAGATTAGAGTCCTCTACCCATTGAGTTATGATATTGGACGCAGGGTTTGGTAAAAACTGTACTTCTAAAATAATAGACCGTTGTTAAAAGGGTCAAAACTCTTATCATGCCATGATTGGGTATGGAATCCAGCCTAAAACTCTTAACCCGTTAACAGTGTGTAACGTATACAATAAGGTGACAAGAGAAAGTTGATGCAACGCATCAATGTCGCCGGAAATCCATACTGCAGTGATGCATAACACTTACATTATAGTAGTTGAAAAAACAGTCAACTGAGGGGCATATTAGAACAGCAGGGTTGGGGTCAAGTGAAAATGCATCATAACTTGCATTTTTTTGTCAACGAAGTGAATGTCCTTCATTGAAATATAATTGAAGCCTTTCATTCTTTATGATCAACCTCCATTCTAAGGTAGGTTGACCATACACACAGCCAACTAATTATTGATCATAAACAGTAATGGAAATTAGTAATCTTGCCAATCATTAGTCTAAGTATGTATACAGTGCTTTCATTAAGGAATAATTATAAGATTTGTGAATTCCACATACACTTTTCAAGATGTTTGTCAGATTATTTGAATTTTATTATTTATCAATAAAACAGACAGTTTAGGATTTGCATGCAATAGCACGTCATTTTACCTTTCCCCTATTTAAGTCAACATTGGACACCGTTGCAGCAATCTACTTTTAAAACAATGAGAAAAGAGTTAAATCGCGGAAGACATGAGTTTTCTCTTTTTCTCTAAATGATATTAGCTTGGCATCCTAATTATATCATACTTTGACAAATGTTAAAATGTAGTCCAATATTTATAAATTAGACCACCCTGAATATGATATCAGCTAAACAGTTAAATTTCATTGAAATTGTTGTATAATTTCAAACTTAATTTCGAACATAAACTGAACCCTACAACATGTTAATTTATTGTAATTCTTTCCTTCCTTTTTTATAATAACAAACTACTCATGTTTTAAAAGTATATTATGATGAGCTCCCTTGTGTCAATGATGCATAACAATATGCAGATCTCAATCAAAATGCATGTAGGGAAACTAATGACGCATTTAAATTTGTCAAGGACGAAATATTCGAAAGACACGATTCGTAAACCCCCATTCTTCTTCAAAGCGTTGTAGTTCTTTACACTCTCTTTATAGGCAGAGAGTGTTCATTCAAAGTATTTTTTTTATTATAATCAGTTTTATCTCAGTTCTTTTCTTCATTTGTTTCGAACCAAATAAACATTTTAAATCACCTATAATTTACTATTTGTAAGTGAGTATAAAGAACGGCTCCCTGCAAAAGAATATTGATCTTCGCAATAGGTATTCGCTAGTCACGTGATCAACAGTTTTAGCTTAGAAACAGTTCATATTTTAGATATACATGGATAAACATTATTAAATGCATTCTTCGCAAATCAAGACATCTCGTTGAACATGAAAATAACATTCAGTAAGTTAAAATTGCTATATTTAAAGGAGAATTCGACGTGATTTTTATCTCGATATTGACACATAACAGTCTGCTGCTAGCAGGTGCGCGTATGTGAACAAATTAGACTGTGCGACGTAAAGGTTTGTAGTTATCGCGTTGTGATTAAATGTAGTATATGAAAATACAATACCTCAGTCTAGCTAATAGAGACTGTTTTGTCTTCGTAGATAAAACAAAAAAAACATAAATGCGAGTCAAAATACAGAAACTGCACATACTTAAAACATTGCAATATTTATTTCATTTTAGATGTGTCATAATTAAGTGTTTTTAAACAAACGCAATTGTAATATGTTCAAGACATTTAAATTTGGTTTTGTTTCTAATAATAACTCCCATGTTATTTCCGAAAACCTTTTAAAAATATAAGTCGCGGGCTTCTGCCCGGCGACTAACAGTGAGCTGTGGAATGATACGAAACGTAGATCAGATAAATAGGACGCAGCATAACATCGTTAAATCAACACAGCAGTCGAGTCAATCCTAGGTTTAAGCCGACTTTCAAGTCAGGTAGAAGATAGGAAACTGCGCTTTGTTCACAAAATATCGACTCTTTTAACAGATTCATATAAGGCAAATCTTTACAAGAATACTGACTTACATAAAAGGTCCTAAATCGATGATAGGATAAAAACAACCATATTATACGGCAGTGGATTTATGGAATGATTCGATACTTACGGACGTACATTTGTAGATCAGATAAATAGAACTCAGCATTACATGGTAAAGTCAATACAGCAGTTCCCAAAATTTACCCGTTCTGACATCAGCGAGTCAATGCTCGGTTTAAACCGACTATCATGTCAGGTAGAGGATAGTTAAATGCGTTTTGTTCACAAAATATCGACTCTTTCAACAGATTCAATGACAAGGCAAATCTTTACAAGAAGATTACCAACTTAAATAAAAGGTCCTAAATGGATGATAGGGTTCATACCGAACATGTACCAGCTCAAGGAAAAATATTTAATGGCGGATACATTAGTTAGTTTTACAGACAATGCGGAATCACTTACTAAATATGAATGGAAACGATGCGTTTGTAACAGCGGAACGAGAACATAATTTATGGGAATGTCGCACTAATACAGACTGCGACTTTTTAGACAATTAAAATCTTCTATTAGTCCTGCAGTTGTTTGGTTCAGAAAGAGAAACAGATAATAATATTGCAACATTTCAACTACTTGAGTTCAAAAAGCTGTTCAAATAAATTCAGTGTGTAAACTCTGTAAAAAACGTTATTTAAACTTTTAAACAAATATGTGCATATTCTTTCAGAATGTTTCCATTCTAATCAGCCGAGAGATCAGTTGTTTAACAATATATCCAAACCTTTTGGAAGTAAAAATGCTATGTACCTAATCAGATTGGGAAATGTTTAGTTTGCTTGTGCACTGCTAGGCGCAAGACAGGACGAACTTTTCATTGTGCAGAGCTGTGAGTGTATTCACATGCGACGAACCACAGTATCTGCATATGAATTTATTTATCATAAATCAATTACATCGTTTGTTAACTCGTCCTTTATAACCAAGAACATAAAACTTTGTTTTTATGAGGAAAGTATTGACTACTGTATTTGCAAAAATTCCAAGTAATAATAAAAAACGTCTAAGTACTAGGTTTTATTTTTTAATTAAATTACTTGTTTCCAATGTCGGTGGTTTTATACACAATTTGATAAGATATAGCACAATTTGAATTAGTGACGTGAATTGAAATGTATGATATGATATGATTTATAAAATATACTTCATAGCATAGACATACAAATACAATTTAAATGTATTTGTATTTCTCTGTTAATAAATAAATAAAAGGGTGATTATTATGAACTAACACGCAAGTTCAAAATTTGGGATCTCATTTGAGATCCTAGGTTTTCGTTAGGCACTGAGAACCTAGGATTTTAGTAAAACCTGTGATCTCAGACGATAACTTAGGTTTTCACGCAAGAACCTAAGTTCTCGGCCGAAAACCTTATTTCTCACGTAAGAACCTAAATTCTCGACCGAAAACCTAATTTCTCACGTGAGATCGCAAGTTCTCGGCCGAAAACCTAATTTCGCACGTGAGAACCTAAGTTCTAGGCCGAAAACCTAATTTCTCTAAGTTCTCGTAGTTATCATGCAAAAGGTGTGCCATACTCTCTTGCAGTAACTCATATCAATATTTTACCATGTCAACAAGTTCATCCAATCATGCATTTGACATTATGCTGCCTTGTAACTGGGCTAGATAGTTTGTAAGAATGTTCGACCTTCCTCTTCCTCTAGACAAAGGGATAGCGTGAACAATTTATCACATTGATTTTGTGCATGATTTATTAATTGGCGTTTAACACAGTTTTATATTAAGCAATTGCATAGCTATATCACCTACCCCTCCGTTAAATGGCTTTCTCACATCAGTAATGTACACAACAGTCTGTGGAAGTAAATAGCTGCTTTTCCACATAGTCTCTAAGTCAACCGACTGAAGAGTCAAGACGAATATCGCTTATTTTCCTAATGATCTCCAATGTTATTAACGCTAGAAGTATTAATGTATTAATTTATGACTGCTTAAAAGTTTTCCCCAACAGTTTAAGAATTATGCAATAGTTTCACTGCATGGGGGATAGGGTACATGTTTTGTATGTTTTTTTGTTTTTTGTTGTTGTTTTCATGTGCATGTATATATTGTTTGTCTATGTTTGTATGGTTTTCATGTTCATGTATATATTGTATGTCTATGTTTGTACATGTGTGTGAATGTGTACACATTATGGAGGCGTTTATACGTCTGAATGCATGTGTGCATATTCACATTCACAGTTGTTTTGCTTCTTTTTCTTCTTCTTCTTTTTCTATCAATTGTATCTCCATTCTGTTACTTTCAATTTCATTTACATTGTAATCTTGAATATTGGACGAAATAAAGATTATGTTATATATTCACATAAGCCCATGCCACGGTGTAGTCCCTAGGTATTCTACTGGCTTCAATAAACATGACCGTAAACAATAATTCTGTGGGATAATAATAATTCATGGGTCGAAATTGGAATTTGAATTAAAATTTAAAAAAATATCTGATCTAATATTCCTATTGAGTTCATTGATTAGCCTATTCATGTCAAAAGGTGCACGTTTCAATCGGTGTTAGATAGTTTAAGCCTGGCTTTCTGCTCACCAGAAGTTTTTAAAATGCCTTTAGTATGCCGTTTTCGGAAAATGCGGGTCTTAATCAAACTGCGTGGATACCGATGTTGTTTCAGATGTACGCTGTTCGCAAAGCCTTCGGGATCTATGTTTGTACAATCTCATTGAAGTATATTGGATCTGAACCTTAAAATTCGATTCGAATTGATCATATACATTATATACAACCCGAACACTCAGCCATCACCGTTTTTCTGTCGCGTTTATTTATATGGGTTATCTCCCCTGATGAAACATTGTATGATTGGCTGACGCAACGGTTAATCTGAGACGACCTGCATGGCGCACTCATCAAATCTTTACGAGCAATTGCTACTGCAGTGAAGTGAATTGTTAAGACTGTTTTTGCATGGACAGACTCTAATGTTGTTTATTTTGATGACTGCACAGAGCTACATGTACCAGAATGGCTGATTAACCGTGTCGTTACGGCTCGTTTAGTTCAAGTACAATCAACAAGGTAATATGCCATACGAGAATCGAAAAGTTATTTTGTGTACCCTTTCCCACATAAAACAAGTCTGCTGTAGACGATACAAATATCCGATGACAAAATATGGAAAATCTCTCGAAATGAAATAAGATCCAGTTAATTTAAGCCCCGTTTAAAAAATAGGTAATGCCATACAAGAATTGACTACTTGTTATTTTTATCCTTTCCCACATAAACTAAAACATTTCTGCATCTTTACAAACATCCTATGCCAAATTCGTGGATAATCTCTCTAAATGGAATTGGGCACAGTTAATTCAAGCCCCATTTATATATGGGTATCGACCATTTCTTATGTTTACCCTTCCCTACTGAAAGAAGGCTGCAGCAAATGACATAAGGTAAGTTGACAATCTGCTCAGCCTTTTTAGAATCTACACAAGTTGGCAAAATCTGCTAACAAGCTTGTGTAGGTAATAATCTGAACCTTAGCAATTCGTCTTGAAATTGAACATATACAACCAGAATACTCAGCTATCATCGCTTTTCTGTCGCGTTTATTTATATGGGTTTTCTCCCCTGATGAAACATTGTAGGATTGGCTGATGCATAGCGCAGTCATCAAATATTTACGAGCAATTGCTACTGCAGTGAAGTGAAGTTCTGTTATTTATGTGACTGTTTTGGCATGGACAGACTCTAATGTTGTTTATTTTGATGACTGCACAGAACTACATGTACCAGAATGGCTGATTAACCGTGTCGTTACGGCTCAGTTAGTTCAAGTACAATCAACAAGGCAATGTGCCATACGCGAATCGACCACGTGTTCTTTTTACCCTTTCCCACATAAAACAAGTCTGCTGTAGACGATACAAATATCCGATGACAAAATATGGAAAATCTCTCGAAATGAAATTCGGTCCAGTTAATTTAAGCCCCGTTTAAAAAAAAAGGTAATGCCATACGAGAAGTGACTACTTGTTATTTTTTATCCTTTCCCACATAAACTTAAACATGTCTGCAGCAGATGACTTTACAAACATCCTATGTCAAATTTGTGGAAAAATCTCTCTAAATGGAATTGGGCACAGTTAATTCAAGCCCCATTTATATGTGGGTATCGACCATTTCTTATGTTTACCCTTTCCCACTGGAACAAGGCTGCAGCAAATGCCATTAGGTAGGTTGACAATCTGCTCAGTCGTATTAAAATTTACACAAGTTGGCAAAATCTGCTAACAAGCTTGTGTAGGTAATATGTGCACAGTGTAGAACGTGATCAGACTGTGCGAATACACATGCTGATCTGGACCTTTACCGTTCACAAAAGCCAACTTGTACACAGACTCATTAATACTGTTTGTTTGACTAGAGAGGACCATAACCATGGTTCGAGTACCGTGATGAGCGGGTCCTGACTTTGGGATTTTCCACACAAACGGCGCGAGTACTGGTTAAGTCTCTAGGAAGCAGACATCGAGCGTTTGTTAATATAAGCTGAAAGCTTGTTTTGCAATCGATGTAAAATATATAAGTTTAACCATGGAAACGCAAACTGACATTGACATTGATCATCCCAAAGTCCTGGAGGAAGGTATACGTGTAACACTGTCATCGATGAGGTGTTTGTTCATCACCGAGCGGTTTAAGTATAACTAACCTTAAAATAAAGGCCCTGAAAGAGAAAAGCCAAATTAAGAACAATGTTTCAGAGACACGTAAACATACAACAAATCTGCAGCATAATACTTTGAAAACGTCTACTTTTAAAACAAAATGGTGGTATAACTGTTGAATGAAACAATAATAAGCGATTTCTAAAAAGGGTTTTCAAACGACGTCTGCAAAAGAGACGTCTGCGAAAGAGGCGTCTGAAAGCGTCTGTATGTGGAGAAGTGTTGGACGCGCATAACTTTTCTGGGAGATATGAATTGAAATCAACCGCTACCAATAAGTCAAGGTATCCCTCGAACAATGGCGACGCACATGAATCTAGGCACGCGCAGGTGGCTGCTTTCGTCTTCGGGGAAAATGTTACAAATGCAAAACAAAAATGTTACATGGATACCGACATGTGGTAGGGAGAAAAAGGACGCTTGGCAATTTCTACTTTTCCAACAATGTTCGCATGAAATTCTGTCTGTATTAATAATTAAGGGCAATCCCCTCGCAGTATCGTTTCGTACAGATGTATTTATATACACTGTGACCTTGACCTAGGTCAGTGAAACAGGAACTCGCCCAAACTCTTTTTCCGCAATGAACAAGAGTATTAAATTTGGAGGGACTGTTTTCCCAAATGAAGCAAAGCCCCAGTAGCTCAGTCTGTAGCGACGCGGGCTGTCAATCCAGGGGTTTTGAGATCAAATCCCAGTTCGGCCAACATTCTTTACGCCCTTTGACAAAAGTCACTGTGACCTGCGTCGTACGTCTTTCACCAATGGGCCGTTTAACAGTCTATGTGGAAAAGCAGGCAGTTGCTTGGAAAGTATGCTGTGTGGTGTACTGGTGTGGGAAAACCAGGAAACGCAAGAGTAGGTCAACTGGTCGCCGTGATGACTGAAAAATTGTTGAAAACGGCGTTAAACCCCAATCAATCAATCCCAAATGAAATTGTCAGAGCGATGAAGTCGTTTCATACAATCATTATTATATTAACGTTGACATTGACCTAGCTCGATAAAACGCAAAACTCCTCCACTCTCTTGACACTGAACATGCGTTGTTGTCACTGTGACATTGACCGGTAAAAGGCGATCTTGTACAAGAATACAAGAAGCAATGCCAGTGAAGGTGCTTCAAAATTCATGACAATCAGGTCAGAAAACAAATCAATCGAGCGATGACGTCGTTTCGTACAGACTATATATGTTAAACAAGAAACCGCTGAAGACAGTAAGGCCGGATTGTCGGCAATTTGATCTTGAAAATCGACAAACCAAGGTCAATGTCAAAGTAACCATATAAATCAATAGAACTTGTTACTGGCCTCAACCTGAAACTTTAACCAAAATGTTGACAGACAGACAGACAGACGGACATCGCCAATCTATAGACCGGAATTGCTAGAGCAATCCGGCCAAAAAGGAAAGATCAAATGACATTTAATTTAAAAGTCAAACGTACAACAACATATATGTTAGTCAAACATTATGCCAACCCCTTTTGTGTTCAATGTCACCTTGATCTTTAAACTGAAGACCTCAAAATCAACAGAGGATATCAACTGGTCATGCCCCAACCTTCCTGTCAAGTTTGACTTCATTAGAATTATCAAGCTATCTATCCCACAAGCTAATGTCTACCGACAGATTCGAGAGCGGGTCACAAGGAAACCACACAAAACAACAGCATTATGATTCCATATAATTCACGATTTATAATAAATAGACATCATGTACATAAATTCTGCATATAGACGTTGTATAATGAATGATGATATTTAGATAATGTTTACTCTATACCCCTGTACATAACAGACACACCAGAATAATTTGTAACATGTTCTTATAAAATGCATTATATTATCATTTGATCCATCAGAAAAAGGTACAAGCTTGTATTTCCTTACAGAGTAGGTTCAGATTAGCCTGTACATCAGCTCCGTTTTATAAGAATATACACAAGTTGATAAAAGATTCTACCAAACTTGTGAAAGTAATATGTGAGCATGGGTCTACACTGTTTACAAAAATCACTTTGTACGTTTTTCTATACACAGGCTCGTTTAGCCTTTTACTATACTGTTTACTATTTTATGATAGCTGTAATTTAAGTAAGCTGTATAGAAACAAGAGGCCTAAGAGGGCCAGTATCGCCCCACTGCATTAGGCAACGATCAAGTCACTATAGCCATATAAGGCAAAACAGCCCCACACCCTGGCGGCCATGTTTTTCGAACAATCAAAATGGCTTGAAACATCCTGACAGACCAAGGAACATTCATACAGAATTATTTAGAAATCGGCCAGATACAGAAGTTTTCATTACAGCCATAATACAACACAGGCCATGTTTTTCAACCAATCATCATGGCTTGAAGGAATCTGATAGAGAATATTTCCCAAGGAACATTTCTACCAATTTTTTTGAAATCGACCAACTGGTTTTGGAGGATAATTTTTATTTATTTCCAAAAAGTTTGAGGCAATTTAGGAGAGGACATTAAGAGGATGCTACCTGTGAAGTTTCATGCCAATTCGCCCAGTGGTAAAAAAGATGTTGACGCACGCAACGACGGACCCATGCTGCATGCTGGACTATTTGCCATGACATAAGCTCGACTGGCTTCAGCCAGTGGAGCTTTAAAGCGTTATTTAATAGATTTGGTTCTGTTATTTATTTTTATGGTTTATTTTCCATATCTTGATGCCGTATTTTCTAATTGAGCAACTTGTGACACAAAAAACGAACTTTGATAGTATAGAACTTGATAGCAACTATTACCAAATTGAATACATGTCTAATTAGTTACCAATCACAAACATTCCCCACATTTTTCAACAACTAACGGGAATGATTCCGATATGAATTGAACAGGTACTTTCAGGCTTAAATTGATCTCGCTGGTTGCAATGCACCCAAGGTAGGATCCATGTACAGTTGTTTAATTTATTCCTTAAAAGAGGACCATTATGGTCCTAGATCGCACACCTGATTTAATAGAAACCACAGCCTTCAATGTTCTTACAATATGCATACAAGGTAAACAAGCAATATGTGGTCATATTTATCAATGGATTGTTATAATTTCAACAGTCTTAGTAGAGGGTAACCCAAGAAACATTTGTCACAAATCATTTTAAAAATCCAGCCTATATGTTCGCACAATTAGATTTTTCAAAGTTTCATAATATACATACAAGCAATGTTTTAATTTCAACATTCGTTGTAGAGGGTCATCCAAGGAACATGTGTACCGATCTTTTTCTAAAAATCAGGCAAATACTTTTGGACAAGAAGTTTTTCACTAAATGAAGGAAAACAAGCTCCGCCCCCTGGAGGCCAATTTTTTTTTAATACGGATTGGAATAATTTGAACAATCTTGAAAGAGGGTCCAAGGAACATTTGTGCCAAATTATTTTTAAATCGGGCCTTTACTTGTAGACGAGAAGATTTTTTAAGATTTCACTCTACACTTATAAGGAAAACAAGCTTTGCCACCGTTTTATTTTTTTCAACGGATCGAAGAATTTTTTTTTTTTTTTTTTGTAGAGGGCAACCCAGGGAACATTTGTGAAACATATGTTTCGAATCCGGCCTTAAGTTTTGGTTAACAAGATGTTTAATTTCTTAGCATTTTACCCTTTTCTGATACCGCAGCAACCAATATTTTGCATGATATTGAATTCCTGTGAAATTATTTTGAAATTGGTCTATTGGTCTAGGAGAAGCTATTTGTAGGAAAATATATACAGACAAGAAGACGACAACGAAGGACGATGAGTAATCACAAAAGCTCACATTGAGCTTAAAAGTTATTAATACATTTTAAGACCTTCTTATTTGAGACAACAATTTCGAAGAGGCCGTTTCAGACTGAAATATACCAAACGAAATAAACTCATATCTTAACCCTTTCCCTCCTATAGATGCTTTCTGAAGCCTCTGCAGCAGAAGGCTTTTTGAAAACGAGCAATTTCTCCATTTGCCACAATGTTTTCCACTTTTAGTCATAGGTCATCTATTCAATTATAGAGATTTTTTATTTGTTGACAAAAATATGTTTAAAGTCGTCTGCAACAAAATTGTCGTATGACGGAAAGGTTTAAACATGTACATTGAGAAGCTTTGAAAACGAGCAATTTCTCCTTTTGCCATAATATTTTCCACTTTTAGTCATAGATTATCCATTCAATTATAGAGATTTTCTATTTTTTAACAAAATATGTTCAAAGTCGACTGCTGCAGAATTCTCGTATGAGGGAAAGGGATAACACAGCAAGTAGATCTACTAAAAATTTCAAAATGTAATGAAAACCTATGACAGATATATCACCACCTAGAATACTGTATAACTATAATTGGAAAACATACAAATATAACAGTAGTAAATAAACACAAGCTGTCAAAGGCCATCATAGGTTGCCAGGTGACGGTTTGATTGTAAATCTAAGATTAAACAATTTGCTGATGCAGATGTCACCAATTATAACCTTTTTGATATATAGACGTACTTTGATGAACCTTCTTTAGAAAACATAATGGCAAAAGGAGAATTTACTAATGATTGCTCATTATGAGCAATTTTTCATTTAGCCACAATTGTTTTAACATCTTTTCATTCATCAAGATTTTCCAGTGTTAACCTAGATGTTTTGATAGCCATCCTTGTTACCGACTGAGCTATTGCAACTTGATGAAATTCTTTTCTCCTTCGGCTCAGGTGATTTAAAAAGGGTTTTCTACTCGCATTCCATGTGAATAAAAAAAGATAGCATTGTACATGCATGTATGTATGCTCTTCCAGTTTTAACATTAAAACAATTTAGTTTCAAAGCTATGAATATTTGGTTAAGTTAAACCAACTTCCTATTCTAAAGACTAGCATATTTAGTTAGCATCATTTGAAGCTGAAAGATCTTGTCAATATTTCAACTTTTTTTTCCAACATATTCCTTACATTTTCTGTGACTATTTCTATTAATAACGTATTTGTAGAAACATCGATATGTCTTTTTATTCATTTTTTTCTATCTATATTTTTTCTTATACGATGACTATTGGATCCCCTTCTGCATTTGAAGGAAACTCTATTAAAAAAAAACGGCCTCTTTACTTTTTCCTACTGTTTTTTATTCATTAGTAGTAAAGTACCTGTAAATTTCAAGATGAGCTAGTTTTCATTGTGTGTTCTCAAAACAGACAACTCTATCAAATGGCACATCAGGTTAAAGCAGAAAACAAGTATTCAAAGCGATTTGTCCTGTATCGTATACAGACAACATCCGACACATTTCCAGGCATACACATTTGAAAATATTGCAGAAAAAGGAAAACTTGCTCAAAGAAAATAATTTTATCAAATTTCCCAAACATTTTCAACACTGTATGAAGAGGTACATCGTCATCTGATTTTAACCCTTTCCACATGCAGACTTATTTTGACATATCTGTAGCACACAGTGTTTGAAAACATCATGACAGAAAGTGCAATTTCTCGCTCATAAAGAGCCACTATGTTTGAAAACATCATGGCAGAAGGAGCAATTGCTCACAAAGAGCCACTATGTTTGAAAACATCATGGCAGAAGGCGAAATTGCACATAACAAGCCACTATGTTTGAACTCTTATTTAATACTAACACTCATTTACAGAGTTTTGCCTAGATGCTGGGAGTCATCTGCTGTAGATTAGTTGTATGTGGGAAAGGGTTAAATGGCAGATCAGGGAAACAGCAGGGAGAGATTGTTCAAAGATGAGAGGTTATTTAGGAGATGAAATCACTGAACTACTGTTTTTATCCTGTCACTCACACATACACCAGTCATTTCTCTATTTATTTTGACATCACAACCTTTCCTGTATCTTCTTTACCCTTGTATCGTACCTTCGCACTGGACCAGGGTACATATCGGTGTTTTAACATATGCTGAAATATATATAAACATCATAAGAGTCATGTACCATGAAAACTGACGTTCAGGACTTTGCAACCAACATATATTCTGATCATCCTGAATATCATTAAGTCTAGTCAAACAAGTACCAGGAACACACCTCTGAACAAGAGGCCCAAGTACGTTTCACTGCCATTAGGAAAAAATTAAATCTTCAAACAGCCCCACCCCGTGGTTGCCATGTTTTTTGACCAATCACCATGGCTTGAAAAAATCTCTGAAAATCTCTGAAAGCCCTAACACAACAATTTATTGAGAAAAAGCAAAAAAAAGAAACTTTAATGTTAATGTTTGACGCAGACTCAGAAAAGCAACACCTTAGTCTCGCTTTCCCAACTTAGTCGCGCCGAGACAATAAAATGTATAAATGCTTTTTAAGTTTAAAAGTTTTACTGTGTATGCATTATGTAATGTATATTACCTTAAATGTGTCTACTTCGTTAAATGTTTTTATTTTTTCACCTTAAGTGTTCTTTCGCAGAAAATGCCCAGCCAGTGAGAATCAATATCCATAGTTGAAAACATTGTGGCAATATGAGAAATTGTTCATGAAGAGTACTCTCTCCCTTTGCGAGAAAGTTTGCCCCAAAAATTTCAAACAAGCATTTGCATCCGAGAAAGGGTTAAAACATTGAATCTTTCAAAATAAGTGAGACCACTCACCTTTATTTGTCTCTTCATGGTAATGAATAATAATATAAAAAAGTACATGACCAATATGGGCCAAAATACAGGGATGTTGAATGCTTCAAAAAATGTACAAAATGTCGCTATGGAAACTGCCACACTACCAGCATACCTGAAAGTGTAGAAAAAATCACAGAATATAGAAATGCTACATGAAAACCAATTGGTATCTTCTTATCCCTTTCCTGCATACACCAAAACCTGCAGCATAGGATTTTTAAAACATCTTGGCGAAATTTGTGAGAAACCTCTACAAATGAAGGTATAATTGAGCCGCGGGAAAACCAACATTGTGGACTGCGCCGGCTGATCTGGGTCAATACATTACGCAGAGGCCATAATGTTGGTTTTCTCGCCGGACGGCTCAATTATTGAATTAAGTTTAAACTGCTCATCATGAGCCATGTGCTACTGATGTATCAAAATATGTCAGCAAGTGGGAAAGTGTTACAGCAGTCTGACGCGGGTTCTTCCATGTCTCAGAAACCCTTCGAGTCTTTTTAACTTCCAAAGAACCACAACCCAATCTGTTGGGCAAGTTCGAAAACCTCATAGTAAAAAGTAACCCTATCCCATTTTGCACATAATTATGCAACAAAAGGGTAACTTGCTCATAATAAACAATTTCTTATTTCTCTCTCAATGTTTTCAATTTCATTCAAAAGGATGCTTTTATTTACAGAGATTTTCCATAGTTTTACTTTCCTCTATGTTTTTAAAGCTGTCTGCTACTGATTTGATGTATGTGGGAAAAGGGTTAAATTAAACGTGTTCTTACATATGACAACAGTACTAGTAATTTACCCAGAAAATGCAATGACATTTATAACTGAAATACTATGACAAGCGGCATTAAACACCATTTAAACAAATGTTCAAAGATTCATAATTTACTTGGCATATTTTTTTTAGCTTCATCTCCTTTGATTGACTGCTTGAAGTTTAACCCTTTCCCACATAGAGCAAATCTGCAGCAAAACCACTTTGAAAACATCAAGGAACTTTCTATTAAGGGAAGTATACTTGTATAATAAAGGAATGGAAATTAAATGATTTTAAAACTTGTCTGCATCTTAAACATCGGAATGCGTCTGTATGTGGGAAATAGTTAATTCTGTTTTCAACTATTTTTCAATCAAATCACGGTGGCTTATCTGCTTTGAAAACATCTGTATAAGAAATTGTAATATTTAAAATATTGTAAGCTTATCTAGTTTAATTTAAACTTATTTATTTTACATTGGATTGCGAAATAAGATTTAAGCTTGTTTTAATCATGCTCGATGTCTGCTTCCTGGTGATTTAAAGCAGATATAACAAACAGAATCTGCTCATTACAAGATTCAACTTTGGTACGAGAGACCGGACTTGACCACTGCACTGCACATATTTGTATACAGAACTGTGATAAAAAGGGATGATTCCTTGTTTTAAGACAGATTCTTCGTTTCCTCACCATGTAAAGGTAACAGAAGTTATGTTTCATTCAGACGACTTTGAACATAGTTTGTCAAAAAATAGAAAATCTTTTTAATTGAATGGATAACCTATGACTAAAAGTGGAAAACATTTTCTTCTTTTGTCACTATGTTTTCAGAGGCATCAGAAAGCGTCTATATGAGGGAAAGTGTTAAAACAAAAAGTATTCTTTGCTTATCATCATTGTGGGTGGTTTTACTCACCAAAATTTAAACTCTGGTAATCTTCTCATGAATGGCTTAAATTCATCTGATGTTCTCGTGGGTAGTTCTGGACCATCATCTATAACATATATAAACTGATTATTAGTCCTATCCCTGATACTGAAGCATTTTAAAGCCTCTGCAATATTTTGAAACAAGCAGGCGCGCTTACCTGATTTAATATGACTTGGTAAATGATCGGCCAAGGATTTAATTGATTGATTTTGGGTTTAACGCCGTTTTCAACAATATTTCAGTCATATCTTGGCGACCAATTCACCTACTCATATGTTTCCTGGTTTTCTCACACCATTACTCCACACAACATAATTTCCAAGCAACTGGCTGCTTTTCCACATAGGCTGTTAGCCCTTTGGTGAAAGATGAATGACGCTTGTCACAGTGACTTTTGTCAAACGTTGGAAAGAATGTTGGCCGAGCTGGGGTTCAAACTCACAACTCCTGGATTGACAGCCCTCATCGTTACCTACTGAGCAACCGGGGCTTGACAGGTCACCCAATGAACACTTGTGCCAAGTTATTTCAAAATCCGGCATATACTCTTGACAAAAAGTTTTTTTAAGTTTTCACTAAGTATAATTATATAGTCATACAATGAAATTAGCCCCACCCCTGGAAGCCATGTTTTTGAACATATCGAAATAATTTGAACAATCTTGGTAGAGGGTCACCCAAGGAACATCTGTGTCAAATTATTTTCAAATCGGTCCAGGACTTTAGGACAAGAATTTCTTTTAAATTTTCACCATACACAAATCAGGAAAATAAGCTCTGCACCCCTAGTGGCCATGTTTTTCAATATTAGAATGATTTGAACAATCCTGAAAGAGGGTCACCCAAGGACAATCTATGCTAAATTCATTTAAAATCGGAAAAGCTCTTTTGGACAAACAGATTTTTAAAGTTTTCACTATTAATACATATAGGGGAAAAGAGATAGAGATCAAAATTGTGAAATGTTAAACTTATGCAAATATTGCTTATAGTGAAAACGAAAATTAGTAAAAAATAGTTCAAAACTATTTTGACAGTAAATGGTGAAGAACAGTCAATTAAATTCATGAAAATGTACAAAATTTGACATGATTAGACAAGAGTATAAATTATACCCATTACATGATTTGACAATCAATAGACATGTTCTGAATACATGTATGTGAACAAGAGTGCCAAACTGTCAGAAAGTAAGCGCTTCAGACAATTTAGCTGGTTATGGAACATAGCCCAAACATAATATACCAAGTTTGATGAAGATCGGATGAAAACTGTTTGGATAAGAAAGGAATGACCTGAATGATCTGAACACAGTCATAGGCCAACCTGGATCTTGGCAGAGTCACTTAGTTTTTTATGTTACATGGCTCATATTAGACTCACCATCACTGTCCATGTTTAAGGCAGGATCTATCTTTGGTGTTAGAAATCCTATAAACAAATTGAGTAAATATATTCCTAACGCATATGTGACTATGTACCAGCCCTGAAAAGAAACCAATTGAAAACAATTACTCTCAAAATAAAGGTTGTAAACCAACATGCAAATCTGCTTAAGGTATTCATTGCTAAATGTCTTATTTGGTTGAGATGTCATGCATGTAAACGGTGTGTCCAAATTTGCTGAAGATTGGCTAAGGACTGTTTAAGTTAGAAAGCAAACATTTGTGAATGCCACATGACCGTCTGCAGCAGGTGCATTTTAAAATCATATATGTATTCCAAGTTTTTTACAGATGTTAACATTTTATTTTCAGACTGCTCTAAAAATCTAACAATGACCTTATCTTAACCCTTTTCCTCATACGACAATTCTGCAGCAGACGACTTTGAACATATTTTGTCGAAAAACAGAAAATCTCTATATAATTGAATAGATAACCCATGACTTAAAAGTGAAAACATTGTGGCAAAAGGAGAAACTTCTCGTTTTGTGCAATTTCTTCCTTTGTCAATATGTTTTCAAAAAGCTGTCTGCTGCAGAGGCGTCAGAAAGCGTCTATATGAGGGAAAGGGTTAACTGAACTTGTTTAAATATGAGAGCAGCTTAGCGGTTGCTTCAATTAATTTTATTCTTTGCTGGACTTTGCATTATTATTTCCTTTTCGCACTAAAGAAGAAAACATTGTCACTGTAGCAAGATATTTTGCCATCATGTTATCAACTCAATAATCTATTCAATAACCATACTTTCATGAAAGAAGATTCTCAATAGTTTTGCCTAAATTTGATTGATTTGGGAAATAGTTTACACAAAAGTCATGATGAAAAGTAACTTGTAGAAATGACTAGAATGACGTACCTGTAGGAAATAAACTCGTATAAAGTAAAACAGAAACATGAAAGCAGTTCCAGCCCAACGTAAGCTCATGTGAGGAGTGGCTCGATCCAACAATCCCTGCTGAATCTGAAATCAAATACATAGTGTAAAATATGGTTAAAATGGAGGATTTCTTGTGTGCAAAATATAGCATCTTTAAACTACGATTTTAACAGTATGGCAGTTATATTACAGTACTTCCTGGGTACATTACTGGTAGTATTATGGTATGGTGTTTTTAAGACACTAGCGCATCAGTTATATTGCTATCAAAACAGTTTTAACCATAAAAACAGATTAAAACCTTTTCTGAGAGACCTCAATTCATGAAAAAGACTAACAGGTCATAAGCCTAAAATTAAAGATACACGCGGTTAACTGTTTGCAAGTTTGTTCTTTGATTGGACATATTTTTTTAATTTTAACATGTTTTCGTCCATGATCAAGAGTATGTTTGACCAAACACGTTCGGTGCGGACAATTCGAGAAGTTTAATTTAAGTGTGGAAACAATAGTTTTAGGAAACTCTAGTGAAAGCAAAAGTAATTGATTTAAAGAACTATAGTGTATATAAACTGAATGGAAATGGCAATCAGTATCACATGCTTGCCAAATAGTCATGCACAGCGAGGGTAAACAAAATCAAATCTTTCAATTCTTAAAATAGCTTCTTAACGTAAACTAGATTGTCTCCATTCTGAACCATTCTGCCGAAATACAAAAAACTCAAACTAATGCTAGAAACTTACATCCAAAATTGGAAATGATTGGCTTAGTTATCAGGGCTCTCACTAGGCTTAAGTTTTAGGGAGAAGTCAGTTCTCTCTCCAGGCAATTTAGGAGACTTAAGGGAGAAGTGATATTTCTTGTGTGTCGTTACGCGTGGATTATCTCATTAAACCATGAATAGATTCACAATATTATTTATACTATTGAAAGGGTTAAAACATAATTCGACTTCCATCTCATTTACATCGGATACGTATTTAATGTTTTATCAGGGGGGCGTCATAATATTTGATATGAAAATTAGTTCTTAGATTATGCATATTGGACTAAAGGGCATGATTTTGATTGGACTATCGGTTCTATGTCATTGTGTGTGATAAATGATTCGATTCTTCAGCTTTTAATGGATATACACTCTCAGTTGTCAAATTACTGATTACGCAACTGTGTATATCGAGAACTGTATAAATCGATTTGACATGGTGCGTGACCATGATCATTTTAACAGTGTCCGATGATAGGACAAAATTGTCGGCGAAGTCAACTTCTCTTTGACTGAGATTTTGGGCGAAGTCGACTTCGCTTTGATCGAGTGAATGGGCGAAGTCAGAAATTTTTAGGCCCCCTCGTGACAGCCCTGAGTTATGAATATGATCCTGAATCAAAGTTTATGCAATGTATAATTTGTATTAAAACATAACGTAGAAACATTTTCACCTCTGGTTCTACAGTCTTAAAGAAAGAAAATGACAACTGTTTACTTTGCTGCAAAGCAAAACTTTTTATGGTAGTTACTTCAGTTTTCTACATAAAAATTGTGCTATCGGTAAATGAAATAAAAGATGAAACAATGTATTTGATTTTACTGTTCTTTTTTTTAAACCCTTTGTTAGTGTTCGACCGATGATCGATTATAATCAAAGGTTGATCGGATATGCATCACGTTGGCGTTGGCGATAATCGATTGCATTTTACCACAATCGATTATCAATCGTTTTTTCTATTTTCGCTTCATTTATGCTTGATTAATATTCTCGCTTCCACAGGGGAGATTACTCTCGCGGTCATGTTTGAAAACTCATGTGTGGTGGGCTAGCATGTAAATACAACAATTTGAGATAAAAAAAAAAGTGTTTTTTTGGCAATAAAATGATACAACCTCAGGGCTGTACAAAAATAAAAATTCAGCCACTTGTCCAGGACAAGTGACTTTCAGAATGCCACTTGTCCTGCTAAGATTCTCACTTGTCCCACTTTTCTGCACACAAAGTTTAACATGCGACAAATTTAAGAATTGTGTGGTAGCCAGATTTGGAAGCTGGTTAGCCCGGATCGCGGTTTCTTGAGTGTTTTAATTGTTTTTTAGTGTTTTTTTTTTTCTAGTTCTGTATAAAGATATTATTAAAAGCACACAATGTACATGATTTAAGGGTAGTGACCAATTCAAATAACATTATTGCAAAAGACCTGTAGTGCAGCATTCAGTAAACAAGAGGCCCATGAGGGCCTATGCTCTACTGGTATGGTTCTTTGGTCATTTTCAATCCAGAGCATGTATGTATGGTGAAGATCAGAGAGTAAATGGAGGCTCTTTTGTGTTCACAAGCTGTATTATAGCAATTTTTACAATTTCATGGGCCATAATCCAGTCTTGGCGGATCTGGCTGGTTTTCAAAAGGAACCAAGCTCTCATCAATATTTAACTACTATCTAAGTTTGGTGAAGATCAGATAGTAAATAGAGCCTCTATTGTGTTCACATGCTCAATTATAGCAATTTGAACAATTTCAAGGGCCATAATCCAGTCTTGCATGGGCGGATCTGGCTGGTTTACGAAAGGAACCGAGCTCTCATGGATATCTAACTACTGTATAAGTTTGGTTGAGATACAATCAAAAGTGAAGACTGTATCGTGTTAACAAGCTCTTTTATAGCAATTTTGACCATTTCAAGGGCCATAATGCAGTCATGCATGGGCGGATCTGGCTGGTTTTCGAAAGGAACCGAGCTCTCATGAATATCTAACTACTGTATAAGTTTGGTTGAGATACAATCAAAAGTGAAGACTGTATCGTGTTAACAAGCTCTTTTATAGCAATTTTGACCATTTCAAGGGCCATACTCTCATGGATATCTAACTACTGTATAAGTTTGGTTGAGATACAATCAAAAGTGAAGACTGTATCGTGTTAACAAGAAATTGTTTACGGACGCACGCACGCACGACGGACAAATCGCCACGACATAAGCCCTTCTTGGCGGATCTGGCTGGTTTTCAAAAGGAACCAAGCTCTCATCAATATTTAACTACTATCTAAGTTTGGTGAAGATCAGATAGTAAATAGAGCCTCTATTGTGTTCACATGCTCAATTATAGCAATTTGAACAATTTCAAGGGCCATAATCCAGTCTTGCATGGGCGGATCTGGCTGGTTTACGAAAGGAACCGAGCTCTCATGGATATCTAACTACTGTATAAGTTTGGTTGAGATACAATCAAAAGTGAAGACTGTATCGTGTTAACAAGCTCTTTTATAGCAATTTTGACCATTTCAAGGGCCATAATGCAGTCATGCATGGGCGGATCTGGCTGGTTTTCGAAAGGAACCGAGCTCTCATGAATATCTAACTACTGTATAAGTTTGGTTGAGATACAATCAAAAGTGAAGACTGTATCGTGTTAACAAGCTCTTTTATAGCAATTTTGACCATTTCAAGGGCCATACTCTCATGGATATCTAACTACTGTATAAGTTTGGTTGAGATACAATCAAAAGTGAAGACTGTATCGTGTTAACAAGAAATTGTTTACGGACGCACGCACGCACGACGGACAAATCGCCACGACATAAGCCCTTCTGGCCTTTGGCCAGTAGAGCTAAAAAAATGAAAATTGGAAAATTATGAAATATTCTGCATAAAATGCATGTATTTTATCCATATTTACAAAAGATTCAAAAGCTATTGACAGAAATGTTTAACTTGAGACCACATAGTCAAATGATGCAATAGCACTTTTCAAATTGAAGATAACAAAATTTAAGGTCACCGATTTAGGTCCCTCACCGAAACAGGGCAGTGTACGATACGTGGGTCAGTTTTAAAAGAAAGACATATTAAATCAATTCAATTTTATCAACCAAAAGTCAAATTTATCAGGTTCAATGTAGTTATTAAATAAAAAAATATTTTAAAAAAAAATGAAAGACAACAAAACGTTAAATTTGTTTCATGTGTTGCGGTCAATCTCATTAAAATCATCTCCTATTAATGCTACGCATTTACATTTAGTCAGATCAGGGACACTATATTACAATATAGTGTCCCTGGTCAGATCGTGTACTTTAGTCAGGTTGGTGTTGCGGTATTATTCGCAACATAGCCGCCATTTTGATTATTGCGCAATGTTAATCATGGTTCCCTACTTTGAAAATTAGAAATCGGTAAACAGCGTTGAATGTAAACATCGGGGTCGTCATTCACCCAATTTCTCATTTCATCCAATGAAATCGCAACTATTAAGTCATATGATTTTTTTTCCCGCCATTTATGCTAATTAATTTTGGTAAACAAAGCCGTGATTGGGCAATTATCATACTCGGGGGAATCATTTATATATTTCATTCCAAACAATTTTCTTTGCGTCCCTGATATTACGAATATTATGTCATCTTGAAGGTATTTCAAATTGATAAACGGCAAGATAATTTCTAGAAGTCGTCGTATTTGCTTAAGTTTGGATCAAATTTATTTAAATTAACTTCTGCATGGCGAAAATTTTCTTCCAAGTCTTTCAGAACCGGTTTGCACCAGTTTGCAAACATCGCATACCGAAAGTAGAAATATGGATGAAAATACATTTAAGGGAATATTTTAATGAGACCGATCCATAGGTAATTCCCTAGCATTCATGAAATAACACAGCCCCAAGGAACAATTGTCACTTATGATTGGACAGCCTTATTGGGTACATATATATCACGTTAATCGACTATAAATGACGCGATTCGGTTGGCTGAAACCACTCGATCTGACAGGTGGGTAACTCCGCCTACTGTTATTGATTTGTTATGCCTTATGGTCACGCGCGAGTGGTTTTTCGCATGTAACATACAGTCAAATTTATACACGACAGACATGTGTGTAAGTAATTAAGCCGGGCTACCAGACACAGGAATTTACATTCACTGTTACGTAAATGCGTTAATATAATTGGACTTGGATTTTCGGAAAATGCCACTTGAGATTTTGCAATTAGCGACTTGCCCGATGCGATTTACGACTTGTCCCGTGTGTCGGGCTATGGGATTTGTACAGCCCTGAACCTAGTAAAGACAAGACATTAAGCCGGTATATTTTATCAAACATAACAAATAATAACAAGCATTGCGAACATTGAGGCTTATTCAATACAATACTGTATGAACCGATTATATAATCAATGTCTAATCGAATGAGGCAAAGTGATTGTAAAAATGGAACCGATGACCTAACACTACCCTTTGTCCATTGAATTAATTGTTCCCACGTATAAAATAATTCAATAATTGGCACCAAAGTTTACTACTTTGGCTCCAACTTTTATATTTTGGCTCATTTTGTTTTCAATTTGGCGAATGTGTTGGCGAAAGAACTTTTTTGTCCAGGGGAGGCATGCCCATTATCTAACTCTAAATCAACAGATCCTTACCTGATTAACTCTTTTAAAAAATAATATAACTGCATTAGGTCTTGGTGGGGCCGAGCTTTCGTCCTCCATCTTGAGTTTTCAAGCCGCAATCCTGAAAATAAATGAATTTACCAAAGGTCAAAGTTTGCAGAAGATGACTTTTGTAATCTGCTAATTGATCAAGCACCTAATTAATTTCTCATTTATATACCAATTTTGTGGCACAATTTTGAAAAATTCCAGATATAACAATAAATCAAATTGTGGATTATGAAGAACTAGCAGTGCTGTCAGGTCACATGACTTACTGAAGGATATGATAGGAGTACTACTAAAATACACGAATAATGCGGGGAAAAAAGAATTAATCTGAAATTTAGACATCATAAAATCTTTCAACATTTCTTTGATGGAGAAAAGACTGATATAAATCAATCATTTAGACGATTGCGTGAGATTCTTCTCCTGCTTCCATTTATTGCTCGCCGAGCCCCGGTAGCTCAGTCGGTAGCGAGGCGGGATGTCAATCCAGGGGTTGTGAGTTTGAATCCCAGCTTGGCTAACATTCTTTCCGACGTTTGACAAAAGTCTTTGTGACCCGAGTCATTCGTCTTTCACCAATGGGCTGTTTAAACTTTAACAGTCTTTATGGAAAAACAGCCAGTTACTGGAATGTACGTTGTACATTGTAACCCTTTCCCTCATACAACAATTCTGCAGCAGACAACTTTTAAACATATTTTGTCAAAAAAATAGAAAATCTCTATAATTGAATGGTTAATCTATGACTAAAAGTGGAATACATTGTGGCAAAAGGAGAAATTGCTTGTTTTGAGCAATTTCTACTTTTGTCACTATATAATGTTTCAAAAAGCTGTCTGCTGCAGGGGTGTCAGAAAGCGTCTATATGAGGGAAGGGTTAAAATGAGACCAATCCACTGGTAATTACCGTATATACTCGGTTATAAGTCGCACTTTTTTACCTTCAAAATCGAAAGTGAAGTGGGGGGAGCGACTTATAAGAGGGTCAAGCAAAAATTCAGAAAAAATTACCCTCCAATTCACCGATCGTCAAAAACTGTGCAGGCCGGTCATTGATAAAAAGGGCGACTTAAATGATGATTTAACAGAATAAATCAAGTTTGATTGAAAGAAACATATCTTATAGAATTGATTTGTTTATAAAAACAAACACTAGAAAAAATATATAACTTATGAATGTACATTTAAAAAGTCATTTGTTCCAAGTTATTGTTTCGATTTTAGCTCGATTGGAAGCCATTTTGAATTTTGTGAAAATATAAATTGCGGAGCTCAAGTCCAGATGCGTAAATATACAGACCATAATACTGTTACTAGGTCGTATGTCACTTTATATGTGATTGAAAAAATAATGTAATAAACTTTAATTTATATTTCAGGATAAAGTGTTGTTTTTATTTTAAACAAAAAGTCATTGATTTGTAACCCTTATTAACCCTTATTACCATATATTGAGGCTTCCCATCCGAATTTTGAAATGTTAATGCTAACTCAAAATTGCTTGCAATAAGCAATTTCTCCTTATCCACGATGTTTCTTGCCTTGATGTTTTCAACGTAGCCTTGTACATAATTGTTGCATGCGGGAAAGTGATAATTTGTCATTGTGTAGACACGTACACACGTAGCTGTCAAACTATCTTAATTAGAAAGTCCATGTTTGCAGAAGGTGATAAAAAGAAGCCATAATAATGGCCACGACAAGACCCATTTCACCGTGATTTTGGCCTGCATGGGTGATGGTACCAAATTAAACCATTAGAAAGCAAAAAACAAACACAGATCCAATTAAAGAGATAAAAAAGTCGGACCAAAATTGTCATAATTAATCCACAAACAATCCCAATACTACACACGGGGTGATTTAACACGGTCAATAATTGACGTTAAAGTGTATTAAGTAAAAACTGATAAACATGCAATTATCGGCTTTTACCACTGTGATACATCTGCAGTATTTGAGAGTCGTAACAAAGACAATAACTGTAGCTAAAGTGTATTAAATACAAACTGCTAACAATGCAATTATCGGTTTTTACCCACTCTAATACGTACACGTCTGCAGAATTTGACCTCGGGTAATTTTACATGTAACACCTTTAGCTTGATGATAATTTAAACCTGTGTGGTTTACACGCGACAGTTGTGTTAGAATTATTTGACTGTTAGAATTGAGGTCGCTGAACCGTGGATTTTTATTAAAAAGGGTAAACAAACTCCATAAACGAAAGCTATATTATCAAACAAAGGGGAAATTAGCAATGTTTTCAAAAGTTTTCAGCTGCCTCAGAAACATCATGGGAAAAGGAAGAATTTAATCTGAGTTAGCAGATTATCACTGTATGCGAATTAATTTCAGTTATGCAACGCCGATTTTTCCCTCCATCTACCCTCTACCCCTTCAGTTAACCCTTTCCCACATACAACAAATCTGCAGCAAACGACCTTGGAAACAAATTGACAATATCGGGAATAAACTCCATAAATGAGAGCTATATTACCATAGATAAAACAAAGGGTTAATCAAGACGAGTGTGTTTTCACATAACCTGGGGCCTTTTGTGACCGGACAAAACCGGTATATGTATTCCCCAGTAAATCTCTTTAGATAAAACAAATTAAAACTAGTTGGACATCATTGTATGTTCAAATAATGTAAACAAAAAGCTGATGCTCGATCTTGATGACTTAAGGTTATATATCTCGCTTCTTATGATAGTAAAATCTATTTAGACTATAAATCAATGCTTACATAAAACTAATTGGACATTATATGAATGTTTTAAACAAAAAATCTGATGCTCGATCATGATGACTTGGGTTATATCTCGCTGCTTGTCATAGGGTTTTGACGTGAAAAAAATCAAAAATCTAACTGCGACTTATAAGAGGGTCAATCCTCAAACCCTAGACTTTAGGCCTCGAAGTAGGGGGTGCGACTTATAGACGAGGGCGACTTATAACTGAGTATATACGGTAGCTAGCATTCACGGATTAACACATAGCCCCAGGGTACAATGGTCACCTTTGGTTGGACAGACTTATCAGGTATATATATCAGTGTCCGACAAATTTCAGAATTGTTTGGTAGCCCACTGGGCTACCAGATTTGGAAGCTGGTAGCCCGAAATATCGCGGATGCCAATGAGTGTTTTATGATTATTTTTGTTTTCTACTTCTGTACAAACATAATATTAAGAGCACACCATGTACATGATTTAAGGGTAATGACCATTTCAAATAACATGACTGTGTTGCAAAAGACCTGAAGTGCAGCATTCAGTTAAAAAAAATGAAATTTGGAAAAAAGACTTTTTGGTAGAGCTTAACAGATAGGAGAAAATTGGTACTAAAGATTTTCAAGATTACTTTTCACTAGGTTATTTGAAATATTCTGCATAAAATGTATGTATTTTATCCATATTTACAAAAGATTTAAAAGCTAGTGACAGAAATGTTTAAACTTGAGACAAAAAAATCAAATGATGTAGTATAAACTCTTTAAATTGGAGGTCACCGATTTAGGTCCCTCACCGAAACAGGGCATACGATACGAGTGTCAGTTTTACAAAGAACGCCATATTAAATAAGATTCAATTTTATTAACCAAAAGTCAAATTTATCAGGTTCAATGAAGTTATTAACCCTTTCCCTCATATAGACGCTCCAGTGTCCGACAAATTTCAGAATTGTTTGGTAGCCCACTGGGCTACCAGATTTGGAAGCTGGTTGCCCGAAATATCGCGGATGCCAATGAGTGTTTTATGATTTTTGTTTTCTACTTCTGTACAAACATAATATTAAGAGCACACCATGTACATGATTTAAGGGTAGTGACCAATTCAAATAACATGACTGTGTTGCAAGAGACCTCAAGTGCAGCAATCAGTTAAAAAAAAAATTAAATTTTAAAAGAGACTTTTTGGTGGAGCTTAACAGATAGGAGAAAATTGGTACTAAAGTTTTTCAAGATTATTTTTCACTAGGTTATTTGAAATATTCTGCATAAAATGTATGTATTTTATCCGTATTTACAAAAGATTTCAAAGCTAGTGACAGAAATGTTTAAACTTGAGACCAAAAAATCAAATGATGTAGTATAAACTCTTCAAATTGGAGGTCACCGATTTAGGTCCCTCACCGAAACAGGGCATACGATACGAGTGTCAGTTTTACAAAGAACGACATATTAAATAAGATTCAATTTTATTAACCAAAAGTCAAATTTATCAGGTTCAATGAAGTTATTAACCCTTTCCCTCATAATAGACGCTCTCTGACGTCTCTGCAGCAGACAGTTTTTTGAAAACATACTGACAACAGTAGAAATTGATCAAAACAAGCAATATCTCCTTTTACCACAATGTTTTCCACTTAGTCATAGGTTATCCATTAGATTTTTTATTTTTTGACAAAATATGTTCAAAGTCGTCTGCTGCAGAATTGTTGTATGAGGTAAAGGGTTAAATCATAAAATATTGTCAAAAACAATGACGCGAATAATACCGTAACACATGAAACACGTTAAATTTGTTTCATGTGTTACGGTATTATTCACAACATAGCCGCCATTTTGATAATTGTGCAATGTTAATCATGGTTCCCTACTGAGAATTTGAAATAGGTAAACAGCGCTGAATGTAAATATCGGGGTCCACTCTTGATCGGGGTCGTCGGGTCATTGACCCAATTTCTCATTTCTTCCAATGAAATCGCAATTATCAAGTCATATGATTTGTTTTCCCGCCGTTTATGCTAATTAATTTTGGTAAACAAAGCCGTGATTGGGCATTTATTATTCATTATAGATTTCATCCCAAACATTTTCTTTGATATTACGAATACTATGTCGATTATGAAGGTGTTTCATATTTGATTAACGGCAATTTAAGATCTAGAAGTGGTCGTATTGTATTGTCTTTAATATTTGGATCAAATTTATTTTATTAACTTCTGCATGGTGACAATTTTCTTCTCCGTCTTTCTGAACCGGTCTGCACCAGTTTGCAAACATCGGATACCGAAAGTAGAAATATGGATCAAAATACGTTTAAGGGAATATTTGAATTTCATTGGTTATTCGCAATCATTCATGGATTAACACCAGGGAACAATGGTCACTAATGATTGGACCGCCGTAATGGGTATATATATCACGTTAATTGACTATTACTGAAGCGATTCGGTTGGCTGAAACCACTCGATCTGACAGGTTGGTAACTCCGCCTACTGATATTGATTTGTTTATGGTCACAGCGAGTGTTTTTGCATGTAACATACAGTCACTGTTTATACACGACATGTGTGTAAGTAATTAAGCCGGGCTACCAGACACGGGAATAAACAGTAGCCCGCCGGGCTTTCATTTGAAAATGACAGTAGCCCGGGCAATTATTGTGGTAGCCCGCGGGCTCCGGGCAATGGATTTGTCGGACACTGTATATATAACAATAATTGACAATTACCGACACAATTCGGTTTCCTGAAACCACTTAAACTGACAGGAGGGTAACTCCGCTCCCGATTTTTATGGTCACGGTGAGTGGTAATGTATTTGTCGGATCGGACACTGACCCTGCTATATTGTCATTAGAAACAAGTATGCCAAGTTTAATGTAAATATGTTTGATGGTATAGAGGATATTGGTATTTGTAAAAAACTTTAAACAACACTGATGCTTACACCAGGGTGAGTGCATTAGCTTCCTTATTCTTCGAATAGTCGAGCTAAAAAAGGAACGATTAGAATGGGAATGCACGAAAATATGAGACCCAGGGATACTGGCAAGTTTTGATCAAAACAAATCAATCAGATCAATAATGTAAGCTTTAGCTTACACAACTAAATAGGCAAGACACATAATCGAGATCATTATTGAGTTACTATTGAACACAAATTGACGAAAACATCAAACGACTACAAATGTCAAAACAAATTCGTTTAGTGTTCCTACCCCACCCACACAAATTATCCGTGAGGACAAACGTTGCAGGCAAATAAAATCTTACTGTGTAACTTTGTACAAATTTTGTATCGTCACATTTAAATCTTATGAGAATATCTCGAGCCTAAAATAGCATTTCTACATAAAACGTCATTTTGTTTGTTTATTTTCACGATTATTCCACCGGTACACGTCGTCGTTCCAAACTGCACTTCCGGTAGACTGCTTACACTACAAAAACGAGAGACAAGGAAAATATTGAGCAGCATGTAGGAAATGATCGTTGCTTAGGTTCTTCTATCACTTCAAAGGAAATCACAGGGCTGAAATCACTAATAGCATAGGGGCATATGTAAGGTGAAAATATAAGGCATAGTTTATATAGACAAACATTGTTGAAACAATGTATCATCGACTTTAAAACAAACCAAACCAAAAATGTTTGAAACAACACAGATTGCCTGCCAAGAACCAATACCTAATTTATCAAAGTTTGACAATTTTCTTGTATAAACAAAATAAATCACGAATGACAAAAGATTGTTAAACAAGTACATGTATACTATTTCCAGTTCAGTGAACACTAAAGATCCACACTGTATATTGGAATCATGCTGATAAATGACAGACAATCGAAAGCATACTATAGTTAGGCTTATCTTTCATGTGCACTGCACATCCGTAGGTCATATTTTACCTATACACCAAGTCTGAACTTGATACATTGAAACTTTATTGAGACACATGCCGAAGAAAAAAAATTGAAAAAAAGGAGTTTACACCTAAAAACCCAGTGGCCGTAATCCAGTAGGGTCTTAATTTTTTTCCTTAAATTTAAGAAAATCTTAACTATTTAAGATCCTACTGGAATACGGCCCCAGATCAGAATTGACAAACACATGAAAGGGGTTTTACCATTTCAAAGAGTTGAAAACATCTTGGCTAAATTATCCGTTTGTCACAGAGTTTTCAAAGGCCGTCTGCAGCAGAGGTGTCAAAAGCATTTGTATGTGGGAACACGTAATGTAATACATCTGTAGGCGGATTATTATAGTTATAGATCGGGGCGAAATTTTGATCCGACCTTTGCACATACCTTGTATTCGTGTAAAACTAAAACGCGAGAGAAAATATATATATAGAGAAATAAAACGGTCATTTATCGTGTGTGTGCAAGTGCCATTGAAACATCGAAAAAATCATTAATAACGTGTGAATTCGGGATATTTAAATTCGGCAAATGGTTGGTACGATGTCCTTCAACAGTTTAAAAAGTAAGACATACTATTCTTTTAAACATTTCGTATGTATTATTTATAATTATTGGTAACTCTGTTTGTGATAAAGAAGTTAAGGTTGCATATTGCTTTGTATTTGTAAACCATATACTAATGTCCCAAACTTTTATATATGTTTTGGTTTTTTAAATACAGAAAAAATGTTTTCTTTTCATTTATTTTATTAGATCGCCTCTGTTGTGTAGTGGTAGAGCATCCGCCTTGGGTGCGGGAACACGCACGTTCGATCCCCGGTCATACCAAAGACTTTAAAATTTGTACTAATGGCTGCCTCTTTGGTCCTCAGTGTTCGAGGTTAGCATTACGACTGACCGGCTTGTGTCAGAATAATTGGACAAGTAGTACTGGTAACTAACCCAGGACACGCCGTGATATATCTTAAACATTGTTGTAAGCGGCGTAAATCACCAATCAATCAATTTACTTTTTCGAAAGGTCTTCTCTACTTATAAAAACCAAATCGGTTAGATGCGTTTTAGCATTGTGTAAGATATATATGTATGTAAAGGAGATACAAGACGAATTTTGATGCAAAGCATCAAAGACGCCGGTCGTGAATTTGAAGCATAACTTAAAGGAAACAAATGCAGCTCAGTACATTTCAATAACCTGTGCAAACAGACAGGATCTAAATATTTTGAGCAAGAAGGCCAAGCTATGCATATATTGGTCACCTGGCTACCATAGTCTATACTTAAAGGTTATCAAGGGCAGAAATAATCAATTTTGACGTACGGATTAGGCGTTTTATATGCTAAGATCTATGTGATATTCAGCATGTGAAGTTTAGTCGTGAAATGACAAGTTTAGTCCTGAAACCATTTGCTTTACAGTATGCTTAACATTGACTGCAACTATAATATGTCATAGAAGCTGAAGTTTCTCAATTTTTACATTTACACGGTTTTAAATCGGCTCTTACTAGATCAATTAGATATATAAAAAAAAGAGAGGCATAGGTGCTGACATCTTAACAGATAAATGCCTATTGTTATAAGTTACGTGTGACACAGGCTTTGGAAGGAGAAATGATATTTTTTTTCTCCTTCCATTTTAGCAGAGGTATGATTACAAAAACGGGAGTATATAAACAAAAAAAACTAAAAAATTAATTAGTTTAAAGATATTTATCATCAAAATTGAACATTTATGAAAAAAAATATATATCACATGTATAGTCAACATATGGTAAGAAAACAATGCACACACTGTATGGGAAGGAACGTTTTAAGTTTAGAAATACAACATAATTTTATAATCAGGCCATAAACCAAACTATTAGAAAAAAAACGTGGTATAGGAAGTTGGGGAAAAGTGAACTTTTTTCTGAGCTTTGATGAATCTTAGACCTCTAAACCAATTTATTAAATGGCATTTTATGCAAACATAAAATCTTTTATGTATTTGTTGGTTTACTCTAGTTGGCTCTTGGAGCCGCAGGTTACACGTGACTCAAGTTTCCTAATCCCCAGTAATACGAGGTCAACCTTCACATTATCTCTTTGAGCATTTCATTGCTTCAGAAATTTGTTTGCGTTTTAGACGATTGTTAGACCAAAACAACGTAACTTCATCGTGTTTTCTATGTAGTTATCGCTTTTTAGAATGAGGCATCAATCAGACAATATTGGCGGTGTTATTATCCGAGTTCGTAAATTGTTTTGATAAGCAAGCTGTTACTAATAATAAGTAGCGGTGTATTAATAAAAGAAGAGTAGTACAGGGCGTGACCTCAGTTAATTTTATTACTATATATTGTATAGGAATCCGCCATTTTGTTTTGAGGAGTCAATTTTCCTCCTATATATTCCTATATAATTAATAGGAACCCGTCATCTTGTTTTAGAGGAGTCTTTGTTTGTTTGTTTGTTTGTTTGGAGTTTAACGCCGCTTTCAACAGCTTTGGTCATATCACGGCGGTCAGTGCACCTACCCACGTTTTCCTGGCTTTCCTACACCAGTTCATACACAACATTCTTTCGAAGCCACTGACTACTTTCTCACATAGATCAGAGGTGAGAGGCGATGGAAAAATCGCCCGAAAGAATGTCGCCGCAACCGGGTATCGAACTTTAGAGGAGTAAATTTTTTTTTTTTATATATTTTCATGATTTTTCTCCTATATATTTAATAGGAATTCGTCATCTTGCTTAACGTAGTAATTTTTTTTGCTATATCTTCCTATGTATTTTAAAAGAACTTTTTGTCTTTGATGAGTCTATTGCTATATGTTCCTTTGTTTTCAACAAGAACCCGCCGTCTAGTTTTTGTGGAGTCTATTTTGGTGCTACATGTTCCTATGTATATAATAGAAACCTACCCTTTTCTCTTTCTTTGATGAGTCAATTTTTGCATGTATATGTATATGGGGACGCTGAGACCCCTATCTAGTAGGTTAGTCCCTATAGGCAATCATGTTTCTTTTTGTTTATAGTTTTAGAACACTCTTCACAACGATAGTAGGTGCTACAGGTCGAATTTCCCTTGGCAGTTTTTTTTTTTGTGTAAGTCGTAGCACATGTGTCCCTTGAAATATCTGTTACATTTAGTACAATGTATCCAGTCTTCTTCAATTGATGTGTGTATTTTGTAACAGGCATGGCACACGTTGTTACATTTGTGTTTCTCCTTATGGTCGTATCCTTTCTGGCATGTTGTACAGAAATAGCTCCTTCCTAAAAACGCAGGCATACTCGTGATGATGTCGTAGTGTTGGTCATGGCAATATAAGAATATCTTGTTGTCAGAGTCCGGTCCTTTGTATATAACACCATTGAAATGGTCCTTTGATATTACGTACAGTTGATAGTTGGTTAACACGGCTTGGAATTTCTTTATTTCATTAGCACTGCAGGGCTCTTGTGATACGTCTGATTCACGGTATAATTCTTCAGCCACCTGTCTTTGTATGTTACCACCTTTACGTATACTCTCCCATTTATTATGCCTGTACAGTCTCGCATTCGCGGTGACAATGGCTCTAGCACAGCATAACTCATCGACGTTTTGAATTCGTATAAAACACTTTTTTTCTTTCAAAAATCTATCCACATTCGCAAAGGTACGTTTCTAAAGACCGCTTCCGCTTGGCATATCCACGTGTGTAATGTCAATCTCTAATCCTTCACCAATCATAAAATCCTCGTTGGATTGAAGTTCTCGTTCCACTTCAGATAGGAATCTGTTAACCGTCACTTCTTGAAGACGTAGAAACGGTACCACAATAGGAAAGTCCAATGTAGGACTCTGTACCGTCATACGTATTAAATCTCCTGTATTGGCGTCTGACGTCATGTCCTCCAATACGGCAGCAAACATACGTTTCAATGTGATTAATATATATGTGACGTCACCAACGTCGATGTTTCTAAATTTTACTCGGTATGTGGAAGCAGGGGTTCTAAACTTTTCCATTTTCTGTTCCTTGAGCTTCGTCATGACATAAAACTGACGTGGATCATCGCCTTTCCGAAGACGTTTGACGGGCCCTATATCAGAGGTATCTGCAACCCTCTTGACTCCACCACCAATTTGGTGTTTTTCTAGCATGTGACGTTGTAAGTTGTCTGGGCGAGTAAAAGCACGACCGCATTCGGAACAGTGTACGTTGTTCTGAGTCCTATGTTTCTCAAGGTAGCCGTCCAGGTTCGTCTTTCTAGTAAACACAGCACTACATACGTCACATCGGAAACGTCTCCAATGATTAGCTGATCGTTGATGTTGTAGTAGTTGGTGTTTCTTTAAGGCAGCAAAATCGCACTCAGGACAGTTGAATGCCATGTCTGTTTACTTCGGTGTCTGGAGCGATAATGAAATTTAGGGCACACACCTGCCGTTATTAACTTTCAAGAGCACACTTGACTGATCATGCACTCTGATTGGTCAATATTTGTTTTCACGTGACTGAATGAAAATAATAAATGTTTATCTAATTATGTGAAGGGCTTAGTATTTAAACATACGTTGATGAAAGTAATTAATCGACAAAGTGCCCTTATTTTGTTTTTGTTTTATTTTTTGTTGTTGTTATAATTGTCTTTATAATTTGTGTAAATGATTCGAAAAACAAATTAACAAATAACCATTCTAGACACATGTACAATAGAAAGCGATGGATTTCATATCAGATCTAGTAATATCTGATTGACAAATACTAAGCATTGTTTTGTTTCCTCTATCGCTAGCGGTAGGATGTGTAGCGTCAGAAGCGAGTTTTAAGATGGCGCACATATGGCATACAGAGCTGACTTGTATACCCGATCTAGTGATGATAGCGGCCACTGGAGGTCAGGACCTCTCACTAGACGGTGCTATTGTTTGAATTTCCTCAGGGGTGGTTCATTTAATTCCTAGGAGCTGTTTCCTCTGGGCGGGGGGGGGGGGGCGCGCTGCGCTCTTGGACGTTTTTTTGGTCGCCCAGATATGACATAAATATGTTCATCCTATTTGGAAATGTACATTAGGCATTTCAGATAAAATGCATCTTTTCTTTCTGGCATTTACGATTAAAATGCTCATTTTCACCCAACCTATTCTTATGGTTTTTATTATGTCATACAAGTACAATCGCTTCTGGGATCTGCGTTTTCTTTCCTAACGGCAAGACTGAACAAAACATAAAGAAGTTGAGGAAAAGTTATAAAATACCCATTAAATGTGTCTAAAGTTTTGTAATAACGGTAAAAGACATATGTATTTTGTATCTTGTTGTTTCTTAAATCAGTTAACACAATTCATTGATTCATAAAGGTTTTGTTTTTTTCAAACATAATACAGAGTTTTCTTTACAATTATAATGTCGGTTGCTCCCTTTTCGATTACGCAACCCCATGGTACAAAATTAAAACATAGTCAATTTCCACGCGGGGTCAATAAAGTATACTCAACAAACCACCGTTGGAACAATGAAACGTACCAACTGTGAACAGAGTAGATATTTTGTTCTTAACAGTGGCATACCGCACCCGATATCCTAGTGGTAACGGCATTCGCTTCAGTAGCAGGAGGTCGAAGGTTCAAATCCAAAGTGTCTGTTCTGATATGGCCTGTTGGTTAGTCTCTGCCTGGCAAAAAGATGAGACCCGGAACGTAAACAAGTACAAATATGTTTATACGTTGGAAATGGCCGACCCTTTCAATAAGGTTGACACTATAATAAACAAGCAATTTACTTTACTGTTGGCCTGGGGTGCTTTTTCATCATTCTATTTTGTTATTTGTATTGGTTTTCTGTTGCACACATGTCACCTTGATATACGTTTAACTTACGTACTTATATGTATTGGACATTAACATGTTTTTAAAATGTTTATGCATGTTTTCTTTTATAGAATTTCTCCCCTTTCTGGTGCTGATAGGACTACTTATTTTGGGTGCGAATGTCATGTTTAGAGACCCATACAGCTCCATTCTTATATCCAAAGAGGCAGAACAAAGTAACACAATCAACAGTAAACGACCGCAGGTAATGCTTAAATATCCTATTTATACACCTTCTTATAATGCACAATCATATTGGTCATTTATACATTGTCTTATAAGGAACGATCATATTTGTCATTTATAAACCGTCCTATAAGACACGATCCTATTGGTCATTTATAAACCTTCTTATAAGGCACGATACTATTGGTCATTAATAAACCGTCCTATAAGGCACGATACTATTGGTCATTTATAAACCGTCTTATAATGCATGATCCTATTGGTCATTTATAAACCGTCTTATAATGCACGATAATATTGGTCATTTATAAACCGTCTTATAATGCACGATCATATTGGTCATTTATAAACCGTCCTATAAGACACGATCCTATTGGTCATTTATAAACCTTCTTATAAGGCACGATACTATTGGTCATTAATAAACCGTCCTATAAGGCACGATACTATTGGTCATTTATAAACCGTCTTATAATGCATGATCCTATTGGTCATTTATAAACCGTCTTATAATGCACGATAATATTGGTCATTTATAAACCGTCTTATAATGCACGATCATATTGGTCATTTATAAACCGTCTTATAATGCACGATCATATTGGTCATTTATAAACCGTCTTATAATGCACGATCATATTGGTCATTTATAAACCGTCTTATAATGCATGATCCTATTGGTCATTTATAAACCGTCTTATAATGCACGATCATATTGGTCATTTATAAACCGTCTTATAAGGCACGATCATATCGGTCATTTATAAACCGTCTTATAATGCATGATCCTATTGGTCATTTATAAACCGTCTTATAATGCATGATCCTATTGGTCATTTATAAACCGTCTTATAATGCATGATCCTATTGGTCGTTTATAAACCGTCTTATAATGCACGATCATATTGGTCATTTATAAACCGTCTAATAATGCACGATCATATTGGTCATTAAAAAACCGTCTTATACGGCACGATACTATTGGTCATTATAAACCGTCTTATAAGGCACGATCCTATTTGTCATTTATAAACCGTCTCATAAGGCACGATACTATTGGTAATTTATAAACCGTCTTATAAGGCACGATCCTTTTTGTCATTTATAAACCGTCTTATAAGGCACGATACTATTGGTCATTATAAAACGTCTTATAAGGCACGATCCTATTGGTCGTTTATAAACAGTGTTATAAGGCACGATACTATTGGTCATTTATAAACCGTCTTATAAGGCACGATACTATTGGTCATTTATAAACCGTCTTATAAGCCACGATCATATTGGTCATTTATAAACCGTCCTATTAGGCACGATACTGTTGGTCATTTATAAACCGTCCTTTACGGGGCACGAGACTATTGGTCATTTCTAAACCGTCTGATAAGGCACTATCCTATTGGTCGTTTATAAACCGTCTTATAAGGCACGATACTATTGGTCGTATATAATTCGTCTTTTAAGGCACCATCTTATAAGGCAAAATACTATCGGTCATTTATAAACCGTCTTTTAAGGCACGAAAATATCGGTCGTTTATAAACCGTCTTATATTGCACGATCATATTGGGTGTTTATAAACCGTCCTATACTTATTTTGGGTGCGAATGTCTGGTTTAGGTACCGTCTGATAAGGCACGATACTATTGGTAGTGTATAAACCGTCCTATTAGGCACGATACTGTTGGTCATTTATAAACCGTCCTATAAGGCACGATCATATCGGTCGTTTATAAATCGTCCTATAAGGCACGATCATATCGGTCGTTTATAAACCGTTTTATAAGGCACGATACTATTGGTCATTTATAAACCGTCTGATAAGGCACGATCATATCGGTCGTTTATAAACCGTTTTATAAGGCACGATACTATTGGTCATTTATAAACCGTCTGATAAGGCACGATACTATTGGTCGTTTATAAACCGTCTTATAAGGCACGATACTATTGGTCATTTATAAACCGTCTGATAAGGCACGATACTATTGGTCGTTTATAAACCGTCTTATAAGGCACGATACTATTGGTCGTTTATAAACCGTCCTATAAGGCACGATCATATCGGTCATTTATAAACCGTCTGATAAGGCACGATACTATTGGTCGTTTATAAACCGTCTGCGGTTGTTTTGTAGTGTGTGTGTGTGTGTGCGAAAGGGTAAAGTATATATCGTAAGTATCCGGATTCGTCCTCGTTAATTCACGAGAAATAATACAGGTTCCAAAACTAAGCTTAATTTGTGCTCATAATTTGTGCTCAAGTATCTGATTGGTCAGAAGCTAATTCGTTCTCGAAATTGGCCAATCAGAAGCCTTATTTGGAGTATGGTTTCATTTCTGAAAACGTATTTTTTTTTATAGTTTCGGACCCTAGTCTCTAATGAAACATGTGTCTCTGTATTAACCAACTGTTTCTAACTTGTGTTCGTACTCAAAATTCCCTCATAACATGATTTCAAAGTACACATTTATCACAATTTGTTATTCTCTATACACTTTGGTTAGGTCAATAAGTAGTCGTGATACTTTGAAAAGGAGAATATCACTTCTAACCTGAACATTAGTGTGTATTCAAAATGGTTGGCGCACGAGGATCTTGTTTTGTGGTTCCTATAAGTATCGATTGGCTCTACACAATGGCTAGGCCAATCAGCAATGGTCATACTTCGAAAAAATAGAATAAATTTTCTAACCAGAGTATTAGTGTGTTTTCAAAATGGTTACCGCACGTAAGTCTTGATATATGGTTTCTAAAATTTCAGACCGGAAACCACGTCTATCAAATCACATGGTACAATCCTCCAGACAACATTAACGGACAGACGGAAGTTTCAATTGTGGGTTCAAGTCATGTCCGTTCTCCAACTGTCGAATGCGATTTGGAAGTCTAAACGTGAGTTCAAGTGATGCTGTGATATTCGATGGTCGCTTTGTAAAGCCACAGGACTTCTTTCGTAGGAAACCTGGTCAAGTGTGGATCTTTGCGGCTCACGAGGCCCCGGCGTCGTTTATGGATACAGGGGGTCATTGGACTAAAAATGACTGGGTTTCGAGCTTCAACTGGACAATGACATATGACAAATCCAATACTGACATCTATTTACCATATGGGGAGATAAGAAAACATCCTGACGAGGTGACAATGGACTTCAAAAAAGTGTTCACCCTGAAAAATAAAACGGCATTGATTGTGCACTCACAATGCCCAACACGTGCAAAGAGAGACAAGTTTGTAACGAGTTTGGAAAAATATTTAGAATTAGACTCGTTCGGTGCTTGTGGAAAACCATGGAAATGTGGTACGAGGTATATATATGATAACTGCTTCGATATTATCAACGGGTATAAATTCTATTTTGCATTCGAGAACGCCATTTGTAACGAGTACTTCACTGAAAAACTATTTCGTAATTTTAATTATGACAGCATCATGGTTGTCCGGGGTGGGCGCAACAATGATAGAAAAACCATCCTTCCAGATAACACTTACATTTCAACGAACGACTTTAAATCAATTAAGGAATTGGCAATCTATCTGAAAAATGTCTCCACTTCAGAAGCATTATATACCGAGTTATTGAAAAGGAAAAGCCGGTATTACTCGGTGCCGTATAAAACGGTTTATCAACGAGCCCTGTGTGACTTGTGTGAACGAATGAATAAGCAAGAACGATACAGAAAACAAATCGCTAACATAACAGATTGGGCTTTTGGCCGGATACCGTGTCAAGCACCTACAGACTTGAATGAAACATGAATACATAGTTCTCTTACCTGTAATATTTGACTCCATTGTCGGCCGTTTGCATATGCAACAATCATCAGACAGACTGACAGACAGACAGACAGACAGACAGACAGACAGACAAACATACATAGTTTATTACGTATACATATACAGTCAAACATGTGTTTAAAGAACACCCATGGAAGAGCACGATGTAGTCTTTGTTCACAGGTGGTCTTTAATTATAAGGTCATTTATGCAGAATATGAGTAATTAGGAAATTAAAAGTGTGGTTGCTTTAGACCGGGAATTGCTAAACAACAGGTTAAACTGTTTATAGAACATTTTATAGACAACTATCATCAGACAGACAGACTGATAAACATACATAGTTGTATTACTTATACATAAACATGCATATTGTAAAAAAAAACAAATTAAGAAATTATTCCGTGATCATCTTATCTTAAATCAGTGTTGTTTGGACAGGGGGAAAACTTCTATGATTCGAGACAAACTAAGACACTGTAAGCGGAGAAGGAAACGTTCTACATCATCAACCCTTTACCAAATACAGACGTCTTCTGACGCTTCTGCCACTGAAGACTTTTAAAAACAATAAATTTCCCCCATTAACCCTTTTCCAACCAGAGACGCTTACTGGCGCCACTGTAGCAGATGAATTTTCAAAACATTGTGGCAAATGGGGATATTGCTCATTACTATCAATTTCTCCTTTTGCCACAATGTTTTTTCAATTCTGTTCAATAACTATACTTTCATTTATTGGGATTTTTCATAACTTTTCTTGGCTGTTTGAAAAGTCGTTTGCTGCAGATTTTCTGTCTGTGGGAAAAGGGAGGGGAGGGGTTCAAAAGAATATATTATAAAAAAAAAAAATATGTGGATACTTGGAGTGTACAATTAATTGATTGGAGTTAAACGCCATTGTAGTAGTATTTCAGTTATATCATGGCGGCCAGTTCACATTAAAGTGTGTTATCTGGCTCTACTGTATTAGTTATCATCACAAAATCCTTCACATGCAATTGGCTCACCTTCATACATCGTCTATTTTGTCTATTGATGGAAGACGAATAACGCTACGAAGTACTTTTATCAAGAATTGGAATATCAGTGGCCGAGTAAGGATTCTTACTCACGACGTCTGGATTGATAACCCTTCTCGTTACCGACTGAGATATCGTCGCTTAAGTAATATGAACGGGACAACCGTATTTTGGTAAAGTTTTTATTTCATCCGATCGAGTCGGCTTCTCGATTAATTGATGTGTGTATATGATATTTAATTTGATCTTTCTTAATTCAACCTAACCGATCCCGGTAGTTCAGTCGGAAGCGACACGGGCTGTCAATCCAGGGGCTGTGAGTTCGAACCCCGGCTCGGTAAAGATTCTTTCCGACGTTCTCCAAAAGTCAATGCAACAAACGTCATTCGAATGGGCTAATAGTATGTGAGAAAGCAGCCAGTAGTTCTTGGAAAGACTGCTGTGTGAAGAACTGGTGTGATAAAGCCAGGAAACACATGGGTAACTTGACTGGCCGCCGTGGTATGACTGAAGAATTGTTGAAAGCGGTGTTTAACCCAAATCAATCAATGTCCATTCACAGGCGTCATAATTTTCATAGAACATTTCGAAAAATAAACACAAGACCGAGTAAAACTACTACCAATATAACGTCTATAGAGGCTCATATACAGTAATATAATGACGGTTTTGTTTCGTGCGAGAACAATTAGAAAAAACCTGAAGATGACCCTTTTGCTATAAATAGTCTCTCTATATGTTTTTTATATTTTTACATAATTCCCTATAAAGAGGCTTTTTATAGTTACATAGTGGCAAAAGTGTTTTCTAAAGTCGTCTGCTGCATCAGTTGGTTCAGTACAGTCGATAAATAGGAAGACAGTATACTGGCATGAATGTTCCTGGTGGGATTACCTTCGAGCTATTGGGTAATATGATAATTTATAAAAGGTACTATGATTATGTGGACCGAATGATATATTCGGAGTTGGGGTCAATTTATTTTCACAAGACCAACAAGAATTTATAATTTTGGAAAAAATTCATCCTGGCCTGATGCATCATTACTTGTCTGTCATGGTGAGGACTTTTTGTTTGATAAATATTTCTATATGCCCTTCTACATATCTTTTCTGTACCTTTCTATAAATATCTGGGTATTGTATCACTTCTACATTTTCTTGGAAAGAAAAATTGTCACAATAAGCGATGAAATCATTCTTTTATATATTTCGATTTCAGCGTTTTGTATGGAAGACTAGACCCTTTAGATGCTTACAAAATTGTTGATACTACTGTTAAGCCTATTCTATGCTATGTGTCTCAACTGTGGGGTTATAAGTATTCTGATAAAGTTGAAAGGGTTCATATACAATATTGCAAGCGGTATTGTAATCTAGCAAGAAATACATTGGAACCATTTGTTTTAGGAGAATGTGGAGGTCTACCTCTGTGTACATTTTACATTCCTAATTGTATTTAATACTGGCTAAACGTAAATCGCATGGAAAACCATAGGTAACCGAAGCACTGCTACATGATGTTGAAAAGCCTTGATGAGGCAGGTTGAAATACATGACCAAGACATAGGTAACGATGCTCTATTTACTAAGCATTTTAAACAACGGATTCAACACTGCTACTCACAAAAATGGCATATGAATAAAAACAATGCGGGAAAAGGACAACATTACAAATATTTCAAATCATTATTAAACCCAGAGTTATAATTAAATTCCTTTTTACATTTTTCCTTGCGCAGGATATATAGTAACTTTAGATGACCTAACCATGACCTTATGATAGAGAGAGGTCGACACCTACCGATTCCAAGAAATTACCGTTTTTACCCTTTATGTCTTGATAAAAAAATTGTACATTATTGAAGATGAGATTCACTTCTTTTACGAATGTCCTACATATGGCGATTTAAGAGACATTTATTTTAACGTATGCTGGATAAGCAACAGGACTCTTGACAAATTGTATGCAATATTAAATATAAATATCCAGTCTGAAGTATACAATACTGCAAAAATTCATTCAGAGCGCATTCAAAGGCTAAGAAGTGGGACTCTTTCGATATCTTAATTCTTTCTCAGCTTCAAATGTCAGTGTTAAAATGTATTTCATCACTCCCTGTTGTATATACTTAGCAATTATGTTGTATAATAGGCCGGTGGCCTAAATTGTGAAATAAATATCTTGTATCTTGTATCTTGTATCTTGTATCTTTAAGTAGAACAACTCTGATGGGCTCGGTGATTTCAACACGAGGAATGTTTTTATTACAGGTATATATGCTCGGCCTTTTCCGTCCATAGTTGTAAAATGGCGGGTTTTGTTCGTGTCCAAATCGGTAATTTGCGTTTGAAATAACCGGCAAGTCCATCGATGTGTTCACTTGACAATAATCACATGTTTCTTGTTTCCGTTTTCACAGAGGGATCCTTCTACTTATATATATATAACTTCGAAGTATATATCTACATGTTTTTTCACAAAATTTAACCTCTGTTTCAATGATACCAATACCTATTACAATTGTATGCGGCTCTGCCTATCAAGCTCGAGGTGTAACTGCAACCGTGAGCGGTGGAAGATAGTGGTGCAGTGGTAGAGCGTCGATCTCTCGTGCCAAAGGTCCCGGGTACGAAAACCGTGTTGAGCATTAGAGTTGTTTTAACACAAACGGAGCGAGTACTGGTCATGTCTCCAGGAAGCAGACATCGAGCGTGATTAATATAAGCTGAAAGCTTGTTTCGCAATCGATGAAAAATAAATAAGTTTAAACTATGTGAACAATGTATACACAGACCAATCTGCACAGTCGCGTAGACTACATAGTTCGCTACTCATGTGTAAGACGTCGGTGATATGATACTTCGCCGAGACAAGTGTCAATAAATGAGCGGTGATCCATGCAAACCATCCAAAGCGTATTTATTCAAGCTTTTATATAGGATTCAGCCTACACATACATTTAATTTCATTCAAATGGACGATAAGTTTATTAAAACAGTAAGACTAAGTGACTAATTGGTGTCGAGATCAGACTACGTGGATGCGCAAGTTGCTCTAATTGGCGTAAAGGTGCTGGACTCCAGATTATATATAGTATAGTTAAAGTTTTAAAACTATTCTAAGGTTGTCTTGAAATGATTAGAATCTTAATTCTGGGTAAAAATAGAGTAATAATTTCACTTTCCAGTAAAAAATAAACATCTAAATATTGATTGTTTATGCTTCATTTTAACTGGGTAGACATATCCAGTAAACCAAATGGTGAATGTATGTTCATGACTTTCAATCGACGGTTTTTCTGCCAAAATAGTTTTTAACTGATTATTACTTATTACTTTGGGTTTACTCTATTAGAAATATTTAATTTCAATTTTTCGTCGATAGACGTATAACCTCGGTTTTGACCTAGATGTTAAACAAATGATCTAGATTGTAGACCAATCAAATGTTGTATTTAATGAATAATGTGGAAGAAATAAAGGAAATGAAACGTTTTGATTGATTCATAGTCAAGTTGGCGATACTACGAGAGGCACTTATAAGGTGCAGTTTTAAAATGAAATATTCTGTATACTAACCTTAAATTGTTTTCCTTAAGAAATAAATATCAGTAAAAGAATCAGTGAAAACGTATGAAATATAATATTTAAGAGCAAAATATTAATTATTTTTGAAACATGATAAGTTCTCAGTTATTTATCGTCAATTGAAACGTTTACACCCCTTGGGAGCCTCGCGTAATCTCCAGTCATGTGACGTATTTGTCATGACACAAATGTGTGTAGAAACCTTTTTCAAACTAAGCAAAACCTTTCTGATTTTCAGAGACATATAAACACAGTGTTTATATGTCTCAGTGATATTCAAGTCAAAATAATATGCGCATATGGTGCATTTCTTAGTGTTTTCACATATTGTTCGACGTTTATCTTTTTTAAAGATATTTCTTGTTTTATCTCCATCTGGTTGGTTGATTGATTGATTGGGGTTTAACGCCGTTTTTAACAATTTCTCAGTTATATTACGGCGGACAGTTCACCTACTCATGCATTTCCTGGTTTTCTCACACCAGTACTCCACACAACAATCTTCCCAAGCAACTAGCTGCTTTTCCACATAGACTTAGCCCATTGGTGGCAAGACGAATGACGCATGTCGCATTGTCAATCGTCGGAAAGAAAGTTGGCCGAACCGGGATTCGAACTCACAACCCCTGGATTGACAGCCCGCGTCGCTACCGACTGAGCTACCGGGGCTCGGCTCAAATAATAAAACGTATATATCACTAATGTGTTAAACATGTACACGCAGCCTTCAACAGTTAGTTCAGCTATATCACGACGTGTTCATGTAAATTACCAATACCACGGGTATGTAAATTACAAGTACCACTGGTATGTAAATTACGAGTACCACTGGTATGTAAATTACGAGTACCACTGGTATGTAAATTACGAGTACCACTGGTATGTAAATTACCAGTACCACTGGTATGTAAATTACGAGTACCACTGGTATGTAAATTACGAGTACCTCTGGTATGTAAATTACCAGTACCACTGGTATGTAAATTACCAGTACCACTGGTATGTAAATTACCAGAACCACGGGTATGTAAATTACCAGTACCACTGGTATGTTAATTACGAGTACCACTGGTATGTAAATTACGAGTACCACTGGTATGTAAATTACCAGTACCACTGGTATGTAAATTACGAGTACCACTGGTATGTAAACTACGAGTACCATTGGTATGTAAATTACCAGTACCACGGGTATGTCAATTACCAGTACCTCTGGTATGTAAACTACAAGTACTACTAGTATGTAAATTACCAGTACCACTGGTATGTAATTTACCAGTACTACTGGTATGTAAATTACCAGTACCACTGGCACTTCGTATCCTTATACCGATGTATCAGTCGTAATGCTTTCCCCGCATGTCTGACCTTAAAGGAAGAGAACTAATACAACCATATTTAAAGTTTTCGATTGCACATTGAACTGTCGCATGATTAATAAGCGAAAACGTCGCTTAGCATAGTTCAAGAAAACCAGAATTCTTTTTTTTCTTTAAATTTCGGTGTAAGATGAAATGCACTTTTATCCTTTTATTGATTAGTGACATACGTATGTTGTATCGTGTTGTTTTTTTAATCAGTTAATACAATTCATTGATTCATAAAAGTTGTTTTTTTTCAAACATATTACAGAGTTTTTCTTTACAATAATAATGTTGGTTGCTCCCTTTTCGATTACGTCACCCCATGGCACAAAAATTAAATCTATGCAATACTGACACCGCGTTTCAAACGTTTGATGACAAACAAAAATAAACATTTCCTTTCTAAGAACGCAAGACAATATTTTAATTGTATCTGAAATTTGCTTAAGAAATATGCCCAACCAATCGAAAAAATGATTTTCGATTTCCGACTCAATATTTAAAGTTGCGTTTCTATAGAAATTCATGAAGTAAAATAACAATTGCTTTCCCTTACAAACCTTAATGAGGTGATGCTTGATTATAATAAGACTGTAGTATGAGAAAGCTTTCATATTTTGATTATTAAAATAAAATAGTTTTTCCCTGCTCGGTAGGTACCGATTAAGGAATTGCAAGAAAGAAATAACGGGAACAACTAAATTATATCTCTTTAAAGGTTGGTGTACAATACAAACATTGGGGGGGGGGGGGGGGGGGGGGGGGGGGGGGGATAAATAAAGGATCTTACATGAGTGCTTATTTGTTATTGTTTTTATGAAACGAGTCGACTGAAATAATATGACGCGAGGCTCTGTTTCATAAAAACAATATCAAATAAGCACGAATGTAAGATTCTATTTATCACATAACACCATAAAAAGATTGTTTTCAATCTTTAAATCGATCTTTCTTCGTCCTCATATAAACAGTGACCGAAGTTCGGGGATAAATAGAGGATCTTACATGAGTGCTTATTTGTTATTGTTTTTATGAAACGAGTCGACTGAAATAATATGACGCGAGGCTCTGTTTCATAAAAACAATATCAAATTAGCACGAGTGTAAGATTCTATTTATCACATAACACCATAAAAAGATTGTTTTCAATCTTTAAATCGATCTTTCTTCGTCCTCATATAAACAGTGACCGAAGTTCACCCCGAAGTTATAATGCATACTTCCACTGTAAAAAGTAGTACCTATCAATAACCTTTTGATTTTATACAAAATTAGCAACAAGGCACTTATAACATTTCATTTATCGAGATTTATTCTCTTTAAACAATATTTAATAAATGCCGAAATTCAGAATAATTGTAAACAATATGCTGTCATTTAAAGTGACGTCACACTGGAGTGACGGCACATACGTGCTGTGAGTCGGCTATTGATGTAACTAGGTACATATGATATTTATGTCACTGCTTTATGTCACTCCTGGAGTGCAAGTTATGTGATAAATGTAGATGTCAAGTCAACTGTTATAAAAAATAACTCAGTTCATTGAAGCACAGATACACAAAAAAGTGTGTTTATCTAGTGTTAAAGCATTATTCAATTATGCTGTTTATGGGATATAGATGATTTCAATTTCAACTTAAACTTAAAATGAAATATGGCAAAGACACACAGCAACATCCATACATGTACAATCAAAAATAGTAGTCAATACATATTTATATACAGGTAATAACTAGCAAAATATCGTTGTGCATGAGTAACGTCAATAACGTCAATTAATCTACCATAATATTGCTCTAACTGTTTGGAAATGACGTTCGCGTAAATTATATGTTTATATCCCTTTTCTATAACTAGGTTATCACCTTACTTCAACTTGATGAGTTATCCGGAAGTGAATTAGTCATCCGGAAGTGAATTAGTCATAAGAAAGTCATAATAAAGGGACGTAACCGATGATTCGTTACGTGAGACAACCTTTATATGGCAAATAAGTACGATTTGCATTTTAACTTGCAATGTGCATGTATGGATGAACTTACACTGAGGACTCTTGTCTGACGAATCATGGTTTGTGGATATGTTTCATCTGCAATCAATGATAACTCTGGTCAGTCGTCACTGTCCATAGGAATGACAATTGTAGTTAAAAACCAAGTATGACAGGGTACGCTTTATATTTTTAGATCAAGGCTGCGTACAGCTTAATAACGGCGTATATAATAGAAAACCTCTGATACGGCAATTTCCAACTGGCGCAGCATTGACCAAGCTGTAAAAATAAACCATTATTTTAATCGCATTCTGCTCAAATCAACCTTAGATTATTGTTGACAAGTATAGACGAGTTTAGTTCAATCCCCGGTTGGGTCATATAGGCTCTGGCCTGTGGGATTACCATTATGTCTGACGCGCTGTTGTCTGGTTAAATTAACCAATAGAACCGGTAACTACCCAAGAAACGCCGTGATACAACTGTAAAAATGTTGAAAACAATACAAACAAACAAAACATATTTTGAGAAAATTACAAGAAAAACCCGAATGTCGATCGTCATTTCAATTTTTTGACACGAAGTTTAATCAGTAGTTATTTGTACACACGGACTTATTTGAAAGAAATATATTATTTAATAAAATATTTTGAGCAAGTTATATGTAAGAATTAAATCTCTATCTCCACACCAATACATTTGCCACACGAAGTTAAAAGTTAGTTCTTTGTACAAATGGACTTATTCAATTTTATAAAATATATTGTTTGTAAACATATCTTGAGAGATCGACCCGGATCATCCTAAGCATGCCGCGCAGGCTTACCCGGATAGACACTTTAAGCCTCTTGTGGATTTTCTGTTTTAGGTATCATTACTCTATACCTCTGTCCCCCTGAGACGTAATGTGTCTGCCCGGATCAGTCCGCGCAGACTGATCTGGTTCGATACATTAAGCTGAGGCCATACTGTTGGAAATCCCGCGGGACGGCTCATATGTTGAAAACCATATCTCAATCTCCATACCAATAAATCTGAGAAACGAAATTGAATAGGTAGTTCTTTGTTCAAATGGACTTATCTAAGTTAATGTAATCTATTGTATGTAAACATATTTTGAGAGAGAAATTGTATGTTAAGAAGCTAATGTCGATCTTCAAACCAATAAATTTGAGAGCCGAAGTTTTACCAGCAGTTCTTTATATCTCTTGCTGTGTAAGAACTGGTTATCACAAGGAACATTCCAAATTTTCTGCATTAAATCTGACGGCACATTGTGCATAAGAATGGTGTCGGGTCCTTTGTATATACACGGTATCGAAGGTGGGCGTGTTTGGTAAAATCCTTCAATATCGTGAACAGTAAACCTTAGTTTATTAAGGCAAATTCCAATATACACATCCTCCAAGTGAAATATAGGAATGTGCTTGGCAACATTGAGAACGAGTTGTATGACTTTTCTGCTCGTCAAATATCCAATACCACTACAAAATTCGGGATATTCGTCGCCTGCATACTCCTGGGTGGAAACAAACCATTTCGAACCCTCCGTCCTGTTGGGACTCTCAGACTTCAAACAAAATCCAGCTATCCCAGTATTTAGCAACGTTCCATTTACTTCTAAAAAGGTGATCAAACTTGGTATATTTATATAGACATCATCATCCGTTTTCATGACAAACTGTGCGTCGACACAGTGATCAGTAGCCCACTTGAATCCGAATAACGTTTTATATGTGAGATTCCGGTAGGTATCAATGAAATTTCCAACTATGACATCACCATATACTTCAGATTCGGTTTTAACACCATCATCGACAACACCTTTGTCATTTAAACCAAGAGTGAAAACACACTTAAAATCATTCACCTTGTTTGATCTACCCCAGGTTCTTCGAATCGCATCTCTTTCTTGGAAATGACTGGGTGCGCTTGTAATTAGAATAACTATCTTAGGATGCTTCCCTGTTTTACACACATGGTTTCCGTATACAAGTTCAGATGTAACACGACGTTCAAGCGTAAATCCCGTTTTTGTTGACGAGTCAAGTTCTAGTTGTTTCGAATCAGATGAACTGACGCGTCTGTTCAGACTCGGATCAACACTCCTATCTGTATCATTCCAGGGGTTGAACTCTATATTATCGATGGACAGTTGAATTTTGTAATTTTCTTTCAGTGCTAACTGTCTATGCAGCTTTTCACTTAATCTTAACAGAGCGTTATGTGCTATACTTGTTGTACGATTAGCACTTGTTCGTAGAATATGTTTGTACGGTGATCTATCCAAATACCCTACATCGTTGGTACTATAATTGTGTTTTGCGTCTCCACTTTCCCGGCGACTCATCGAATTATCCACTACAGCGTAAACTCTAGATATTGTCAAATTGGCTTTGACAACGATCGCTGTAGGAGAATAGAAGCTGATAATCAACACCTGTAACACAGTGAAGGTCAGCATACAGATAAAAAGTGTTCTTTCACGGTAAGCCATACACACTTTTGTAACATCCCGTTTGTGTCTGCACACCAGCATTGGAAAACGATGGAAATGTTGTCTGTTTGTCATGGTATGTAAAATATCCCGATTTGACACAAAAAGCACCTTAGATACATCTAGAGATGTGCAAGGAAAAGATATAAAATATATTGTAGTTGTTTTTATTTCACACAATGTATCCAGACATCACACACACGTTTGTAGACCATTGTTGTATTATTATATAAATCTAAAATCTACCGAGCTTATTAACCCTTTCACAGAAGGCTAAATTGGACTCAAATGCAGCAGGTCAATTTTAAAAACAACGTGGCAAAAGGAGAAATTGCTCATCATGAGCAATTTCTCCGATTGTCACAATGTTTTTCAACTCTTAAGTAATAAATATACTATCAGTTATAGATATATTTACCATTGTTTTGCCTCTGTGTTTGTTACGTCTCGTGTTGCAGTATGTGGGAAATGTTAAGGAGGCCTAGATCAGTCTCGAATGTAATGTATTCGTTCATAGTTTTAACCCTTTCCAATATACAACAAGCAGTAGAAGATTTCCCCTTTAAAAAAAGCAAACGTCTTATGCTGATTTGTCAAAATGCAAATATGAAAGGTTTAACCCTTTCCCTCATATAGACGCTTTCTGACGCCTCTGCAGCAGACGGCTTTTTGAAAACATAGTGACAAATGAAGAAATTGCACAAAACGTGCAATTTCTCCTTTTGCCACAATGTTTTCCACTTTTTGTCATAGGTTATCCATTGATTTATGGAGATTTTCTATGTTTTGACAATATACGTTCAAAGTCGTCTGCTGCAGAATTGTCGTATGAGGGAAAGGTTTAATGATTGTGAAGGTTTTATGACGGCTACCAAGCTGTTTGTTAACCCTTGCTTTGATTCAGACGACGTGTAACTCCTTAACAGAAGACGGCGTCCCTACCACAAACATTATTTGAAGAAAACTGCTCTTTTTTTTTTAGCAAGTTCTTAGTTTCCTATATTGTTTTCAACTCTGTAGCGAAACCCTACTTCAACATTACACAGTTAGATTTTTGTCTCCAGACTTTTCGTAATTATCGGTAATAAGCCTAGTTTTCAGTTTAATGTTAGCTAATTAGGCACTCACACGATGAAGTATCCAAACACAATAATGAAACTTTTGATATATTTTAACCCTTTCCCATATACAACAAATCTGCAGCAGACAACTTTGAAAACAAATTGGCAAACACGTGAAAACTCCCCATGAATAAGGATTTAACTATTAAGTAGAGTTGAAGAAAACTGCGTGTCAAAAGAGGTAATTGCTCATCCTCTTTCGCCACAATGTTTTCAAATGTATGCTGCAGAGGCGTCATAAAGCGACTTTGTTTCGGAAAGGATTAAAACCGGTAAAGGTGTGGAGAACTGTGGTGCGCGATGAAGCTTATGTTGATGGATTATGTTCATTAGCATAGCCTCTTTTGTTGTATCAACAATAACATGTTTGTCAATTCTTACTTTTTAAGATGACAGTGCTGCCACGTTTTAATGTTACATTTGTATCAATTAGGGTTGTAACGATAACAGTGCTGGCATATTTTGAAGTTACATATGTATCAATTTAGGTTTGGTTATCACGAAATCAGTGCAACAACGTTAAAAGTTTCATATACATGTATCATTGCGGTTATAAAGATAACAGTGCTGGCACGTTTTAAGGTTACAGATGTATTCATTTGTGTTATTAATATAACAATGCTGATATATGCTTTTATGGTACATACGCATCAATTATTCTTATTAACAATATTGGTTATTACTTAGATAACAACGCTGTCACGTTTTAAAGTTACATATGTATCAATTTAAGTTATTAAGATAACACTGTTGCCACGTTTTGAAGTTACATATGTGACAATTTTGGTTATCACGAAATCAGTTCCGCAACGTTAAAGGTTTCATATGTATCATTTCGGTTATAAAGATACCAGTGCTGGCACGTTTTAAGGTTACATGTGTATCCATTTGTGTTATTAAGATAACATAAGCATCAGTTTTTCTTCTTAAATAATCAGTGCTGCAAAGTTTTGGTTATTAGTTAGATAACAACGCTGCCACGTTTTAAGGTAACATATGTATCAACTTTGCGTATTAAGATAACACTGCTGCTACGTTTTAAGGTAACATATGAATCAAGTTTGGTTATTAAGATTTCAATGATGCCACGTTTTAAAGTTATATATGCATCCCTTTTGTTTTGGTTACATGCAAACAAGGGTCAATGTGTTCTGATCAAACTTGTTTTGTATTTGGTTCAAAACCAGAGGCTCGCTTGATAACAGATTTCTTGAACTCGTTTAACAAAACATTATATGAAATGACAACTCATGTCAGATCCTATATATAGTAGATGCACAAACAATATGGGCAATGTTTTACATCGGAAAATATCAGTTATAATAGCGAACAAGAGGCCCATGAGGGCTTATGCTCTACTGGCATGGTTCTTTTGTCATGTTCAATCCAGAGCATGTATGTATGGGCAACAAAGGAAAGAAGAATAAGCAACTTGTGTATATAATAAACCGTGTATTTATTATGGAAGCTTGCATATTTGTGTATTATGGACGAATAAATGGCAATTATAGAAAAGATCTGGCTGGTTTTCGAAAGAAATGAGCTCTCATCAATATTTAACTAGTATCTACAGATAAGAAATGGTCTATTGTGTTCACAAGCTGTATTATAGCAATGTTGACAATTTCAAGGGCCGTAAATCAGTCATGCATAGGCGGATCTGGCTGGTTTCCGAAAGGAACCGAGCTGTCATCAAACGTTAAGTACCATCTAAGTTCGGTGAAGATCAGATAGTAAATGGAGGCTCTATTGTGTTCACAAGCTGTATTATGGCAATTTTGACAATTTCAAGAGCCATTATCCAGTCATGCATGGGCGGATCTGGCTTGTTTTCGAATGGAACTGAGCTCTCATCAATATTGAACTACTATCTAAGTTTGGTGTAGATTGGATAGTAATTGGAGGCTCTATTGGTTTCACAAGCTGTATTATAGCTATTTTGACAATTTCAATGGCCATAATCCAGTCTTGCATGGGCGGATTTGCGACAGGAACCGAGGTCTCATTAATATCTAACTAATGTATAAGTTTGATTGAGATACAATCAAAACTGAATACTTAACGCGTTCACAAGCAACTGTTTACGGACGCACGCACGCACGCACGCATGACAGGCACAACGCCATGGCATAAGCTCTTCTGGCCTTTGGCCAGTATAGCTAAAAATCAAACTGTAGAAATGTAACTAAAATTCAGAGGTCACTGATTTAGGTCACTCACCGAAACCGGAAAGTGTACGATAAGAAAAAGAAATTTCTTTAAACAAATAATGTGACTGTAATTATGATTCTAATTGTATAAGGGAAACAACTCGTACTTACTTCAGTATTCAAAAATGCTTCTCTTATGCAACTGTACTGGTATACTGAAAACAAGCAAACCGGTAATTCTTTGCCGTGATAAATCTGCATTTCGTCGTTTATCAGTTTTCTACCTAACATCAGGATCTACAGGACTCGCAGATAAATCTAATCATGCAAGTGTTAAACAAAAAATAGAATAAATTTATAATGGATAAGACCCTTCTTTTTATCTTTGTTTTTTATGCAGAGACATATATAGTAAATGTTTTTATATGTCTCTGTTTATGTAACGCGCTGATATTATCCGATTTCAGATCTAGGGGAAATAACTCTTGCTTCTGATATATTTTATTTATTAACGTTGTTCCCTTTCTTTTAAAAGTTGTTTCCCTTAGAACATTGCAGGATAGCTAAGCTAAGATGTTTGTTGTTGGTCTTTGTATTTTATGTAAAGCGCTTATATGATCCGACTTCAAAAATTTGATGGTCCGGGGGAAATAACTTGTGATTCTGATGAATTTCATTTTCTAAAGTTGTTTCCATTAGACGCTTGTTTTCCTATTTGTATTTTATGTAAGCCTCTTATATTGTATGGTCTAGGGGAAATAACTCGTGCTTCTTATATATATTTCATATTCTTAACTTGTTTCCCCTAGACAATAAAGCAAATAACATTTTCAAAAGTTATCTCCCTTAGACCAATGCAAGGCAGCTAAGGGGAAATAACTCGTGTTTCTTATATAAATTTCATTTTCTAAAGTTGTTTACCCTTGACCATTAAACAAATAACATTTGTCAAAAGTTGACCATTGCAGGGCAGTTGAGCTAAGACGGCGCTTCAATAATCCGAGCTCAGAAATTGAATGGTCTAGGTGAAACAACTCGTGCTTCACAGATATATTTCATTTTCTATAGTTGTTTCCCTTAGACCATTGCAGACTAAGACGGTCGTTATTTTAATTTTAATTATTTTATGGTCTATGGGAAATAACTCGTACATATATTTCATGTCCTATAGTTGTTTCCATTAGATCATAAAATTGATATCATTTTATAAAAGATGCCCACCTTAGAGCATTGCAGAACGGTCGTTCTTGTATTTTAATGATTTTATGGTCTAAGGGAAGGAATTCGTGCTTTCGATATATTTCCCTTGCTAGAGTTGTTTCCCTTAGACATTACAATTAATTACATTTTTTAAAAGTTGTCTCCCTTATACCATTGCAGGATAGAAGCTTGTTTTCAGTCTTTGTATCTTAACCCTTTCCCTCATACGACAATTCTGCAGCAGACGACTTTGAACGTATTTTGTCAAAACATAGAAAATCTCCATAATTGAATGGATAACCTATGACAAAAAGTGGAAAACATTGTGGCAAAAGGAGAAAGTACACGTCTTGTGCAAATTCTTTTTTTTGTCACTATGTTTTCGAAAAGCCGTCTGCTGCAGAGGCGTCAGAAAGCGTCTATATGAGGAAAAGGGTTATGTAAAGCATTATATGATCCAACTTCAGAAATATAATGGTCTAGGGGAATGAACTCGTGCTTCTGATAAATTTCATTTTCTAAATTTGTTTCCATTTGACCTTTAAATTAATTACATTTTTTTCCAAAAGTTGTCTCCTTTAGACTATTGCAGGATAGATTAGATAAGACGCTTGTTTTTGCTCTTTGTATGTTATATAAGGCTCTTATATTTTATGGTCTAGGAAAAATAACTCGTGCTTTAAGATATAGTTCATTTTCTATAGTTGTCTCCTTTAGACCATGAAATTGATAAGTCCATTGCAGAATAGCCTTCGTAAAGCTACAGTCACACCGAAGTCGGGCCCAACACGGAGCACCCCGGATTAACACGGAACACACCGGTGCAGGAGATATCTTGATTCGGGATTATCCTGGGTAAAATTGAGTCATAAAACATCGTCACCTCGGACCCAACACGGCACCACAACGGATAAACTCGGACCATGACGGAGAAAACACGGATCTGATCCTGGTACCACCGAGGCAGCGCCACGGACCGTACTGGAAGGACCAGGACCATCCCAGACCATCCCGGTTCAGCTACGGACTGTCCCAGATCCAACATGGACCGCCCCGGACTCAACACGACAAGCCTGACGCCCAGGATCAACACGGTGCCACTACGGATTTTCCCGGAGCCAACACGTTTGCTACACAGAACATCCCGGACTACCCCGGATTGAAAAATCCTCCCAGACAGTCCCGGATGACCACGACAATTTTAAACAGTATAAAATTGCCCGGGCCATGACGGACCATCCAGGATCAACACAGACTGCCCCGGACTATCCCGGATAAGCCCGGACCAATCGCGCATCATACACGGATCTGACCCGGATCGGCAAAATTTCAGTCTGGGACGCTTTTGGACAGTCTGGGAGGTCGGTGGGACTGGGGCTTAAGACGGTCGTTCTTGTATTTTAATGATGTCATGGCCTAGTATATTTCATTTTCTAGAGTTGTTTCCCCTAGACAACATGATTTACTTTTTTCAAAAGTTGTCTCCCTTAGACCATTGCAGGATAGGTTAGCTAAGACGCTTGTTGCATTTGTATTTAATATAAAGCCCTTATATGATCCGACTTCAGAAATATAATGGTCTAGGGGAAAAACTCGTACTTCTGATCAATTTCATTTTTCTAAAGTTGTTTCCATTAGACCATTAAATTAATTACAATTTTCAAACGTTGTGCCCTTTAGACCAATGCAGGATAGCTTAGCTAAGACGCTTGTTTTTGCTCTTATAATTTATGGTCTAGGGGAAATAACTCGTGTTTCTTATATATATTTCATGTTCTAAAGTTGTTTCCCTTATATCATAAAACAAATAACATTTGTCAAAAGTTGTCTCCCTAAGACCATTTAAATTATCTTATTTCAGAAAATGAATGGTATAAAGTGAAATAACTCGAGCTTCATATTTCCCATAGACCATAAAATTAATATCATTTTTCAAATGTTGTCTGCCTTAGAGCATTGCAACACAGAAATCGCAATTCATGACCTAAAATGGTGTGTTTTTCAAGCATAGCAATTCATAGTGGTATCAAAGATGGGGCAAAGCATGAAATTGTTTTTTCCTAGAGGCATACAAGAGACAAACGTTTGCTTAGATAAAAAAAAATGGAGCTTAGCAAATTAGTCATTTTATGACATGCATGAACTTTCGATACAATATACTCAGTAGAAAAAGTTAAGTCACTGCTTATTGTTGCGACTTTGGAAAACAAAAGTATAAAAGTAAAACCTAATAACCTACCGTATAGTTCATTTATTATCCAGTGCTTATATCACACAGGTTTTAAAAATAACGATATTTCAACTTCATGTTAAACAAAGGGGTAAACAAAGTCTGTCTATGTCAATATTTCATGTGTCCATCCCTTTTTTCAATTACAGCTAAACACCGGCGTCTCATATTATTTATTGTTTATTTATCGTTTGGTTTTTAACGCCGTTTTCAACATTTGTTCAGTTTTTCAGGTGTTTCCTGGGTTAGGTACAAGTTATACTGATCGGTTTATCCTTACCGTCCTAGATAATCCCATACATACGCAATCGGGGCAAATTCCTGTGATTTCGCTGGCCTATCAGGGTAGTCAATGTTGTTTACCTCCAGAACGTTCTCTGTGTAACGGGCATTGTGAGAGCGCGATATCTTGATGGAGAACGTCAGTATGAATGATGGCGGGAACAATAATCAGTCTATAACAATACCGAACCTGTTTAGGTTTCCACGTATGGTTTTAAGTTCTATCTTCCCGCTATGTGAAATACCGCTCCATAACAAAATATTTCCACCACCGTAGCGATCACGTTGGACGATGCACGTAGAGCCAAGCCTTTCACATTTCCGTTTCCATACTACCATCTGCTCCATGAAGACTAATTGTGTACTCATCTATAAAAAACGATCCTACCACATGTTGTCGATCGAAATTAAGACTTGGCTCACGGTGACGTAGGCCTACGTCCAGTGGGCGTAAGCAATGTAAGGGCGACAATTTCGAAGTGTTGCAGCATTCAGCCGATTACGGGCCGTAAACAATCGAAATCCTGATAAGTTGAGTTACATGCATCCGGGCAACCATGATGCGAATACGTCTGAATGAGGTCACAATTTAGGGATTTTCCAGTGGCGTTTACCTGATCTCACTTTCTGTCTGACGGAATCGTACTTGTAGACGTCAGCTACACGTACGCCATCTTCAAACAATCCTTAACCAATATTTTAAAAATCTAGCGATGTTCCTGGACGGCGACACATAATTGCTATCGATGTAATATGTCCTGATTATTCAAATATGACCATTACACTATTCATTACAACGACCGATGTTAAACTTACCCTTGCCAATTTACCTGTGTACCTGCACAGTGGTTTTTTTTTCAAAAAGTGACAAAATCTGTTTAGAGGATATTCGTGACATGACCGATGTGCAGGTGATACGTATGTCAATGACAATGTAAAATACATGTTTTATGGCAATTACAATGTCAATTACATGTTTGATAGCAATTACATGTTGTATATCAATTACATGTTGTATATGCCAAGTACATGGTGTATGTCAATTACATGTTGTATATGTCAATAACATGTTGTTATCAGTTACATGTTGTATGTCAATTACATGTCTGTATACCAATTACCTGTTGTATGTTAATAAAATGCTGTATGTCAAATACATGTTGTATATGTCAATATCATGTTGTATGTCAATTACATGTTGTATATGCCAATTACATGTTGTGTGTTAATTACATGTTGTATTTCAATAACATGTTGTATATGTCAAGTACATGGTGTATGTCAATTACATGTTGTATATGGCAATTACATGCCTGTATACCAATTACCTGTTGTATGTTAATAACATGCTGTATTTAAATTACATGGTGTATATTTTAATTACATGGTGTATGTCAATTACATGTTGTATATGTCAATTACATGTTGTATATGTCAATTACATGCTGTATACCAATTACCTGTTGTATGTTAATTACATGTCGTATTTCAATAACATGTTGTATATGTCAAGTACATAGTATATGTCAATTACATGCTGTATACCAATTACCTGTTGTATGTTAATAACATGTTGTATTTCAATTACATGGTGTATATGGCAATTACATGTTGTGTGTTAATTACATGTTGTATTTCAATAACATGTTGTATATGTCAAGTACATGGTGTATGTCAATTACATGTTGTATATGTCAATAACATGTTGTATATGTCAATTACCTGCCTGTATACCAATTACCTGTTGTATGTTAATAACATGTTGTATTTCAATTACATGGTGTATATGTCAATTACATGTTGTATGTCAATTGAATGTTGTATATGCCAATTACATGATGTATACCAATTACCTGTTGTATGTTAATTACATGTTGTATTTCAATAAAATGTTGCATATGTCAATTACATGTTGTATATGTCAAATACATGCTGTATACCAATTACCTGTTGTATGCTAATTACATGTTGTATTTCAATTACATGTTGTACATGTCAAGTCCATGTTGTATGTCAATTACATGTTGTATATGTCAATTACATGTTGTTATTAGCTACATGTATGTCAATTACAATGTAAATTTCATGTTGTGTGTCAAAATGTACTTCAAGACGTTCAGAATTGTTCGCATAGGATACAATCTCATTTAGACTTAAACTTCAGCCGCTCGTATCGAAAATAGTCACTGAGCATTTTTCTTCTGAGTACATGTATATATGTAGTAGTTACAGATCAAAGGCTACCCTCTTGATGACAATGTAAATCAACAAAAGTCAGTCCCTAATTAGAAGTGTTTAACCCATTTGCCCAGGTTGCACATATATATCACTTAAAATATTACAGGTCTGACAGTTTTAAAACAATAAAAAAACAAAAAAACAAGAGGGTCAGGATGGTTGTGCTCGCTCACCTGAAGACCTAGTTTTCGACGACTCAAGTTTCAAAGTTGACTCGATACCACCTCGGTGGTGTAGTGGTTCAATCCCGGACCGGGTCATACCAAAGATGGTAGTAATAGTTGCCCTCCTTGGCGATAAGGGTTTTCGGGGTTAGCATTACGGCTGACTGGCTGGGATTGGGATAAATGGACCAGTAGTACTAGCAACCTTCCCAGGAAACGCCGTGATTAAATATTTTGTCATAATGTTCTGATTATTTATACATTTTTATACATACATTAAACAGACTATATTTGTTTAAAGTATTTCTTATGTCAATCAATCATTTCATGTTCTCATATATCAGTATAGTGTTGTTGGAACGTCAGTGAAACACTTAAGGCGAGAGTACTGCAATATAAGTTTAACAAATGCTTTAGAAATTAATGCGCCGAGAGGTCAAATATTGAAGCTTATCAACATTCGCGAAGTGGAACGGAAAAGTACGACTATGTTCGAATATTTACGGAGATTTTCCAATTCAGTTTAAATAAAGGAATTTGCCATTGTGAAACAAATCTTTATGCCTGATTTTACCATTATGGTTTCGCGTTTTACATATGTTTTTATATTCTGCAATTACATATTCCATAATATATTTTACAAACAATTACATAAGTTTACGAATATTTTCGGATTATTGCGACGAAAAATAAATGGTAAACAAAAAATGCAGTGGTTGATTTACCGGAAGACAATAGGACCCGTGCAACGAAAAATAAATTGTAAACAAAGAAGTCGCGTGACAAATGCATTGGCGGATTGAGCGGAGGCCCGACTTGATAAAGGAAGTCATGCCATCCGAATGTCCACACAATTCGTTTGATAGCAATCACATGTTTTGTGACAAGTTGCGAGTTCGAAGAAAGAATTTTAACTATTGGCCTCGTGAAGTCCGACTGAAGATCATCAATGGCGAAGAAAATGCTTACAGGAATGTGCCTTATGTCTGCACATAGAGATATGGATATCCACCTTCATGTTTTCAAAAGTCTTCAGCTGCAGATTTATGTTTTCAAAAGCATATTTATGAATTAAAAATGTAGCCTACCTAGTATCACTTAAACCCCAGGCACATGTTTGCAAGTTGTTTGCATTTTCGGCCGGAACCCTTCGGAACTCCTCGCGGGCATCAAGTTACTTTAAATTCGGACTTAAAACCTCATCGCAAACTGATCGCACATTAATCGGTTGATGCCTGGCCGATGTTCGGCCAGGCATCATACATATCGGACAAGCGCCGGGCCATATTCGCCGCTTAGAGCCCGGCCGGAAATCGGGCAGACATTTACCGGGGTCAGGCCGGCGTCTGGCCGACAACCGGCTCATCGCATCATTCATCAGATTATCCAGTTGCGATCTTCACAGAAGGTATCAATTTAACACACAGTTTATCACAAAATTGTCAGCGTAACAGTACTACAAGATGCCCTAGAAAAGAAGGGAGGACTTAATGAGAATGAGAGGACAGTACCCACAAGATAGGGAGAGTGGCAGTGAAGTGAATGAGACCATGCCTCTCCTCTTCAGCCACCAATGCACCAATAACTAAGATGTGCAGGTACCCGCAAGCGCTTTGGAGGTATCAACGGCATTCTCGTAAGAATGTTTGTCTGAATGATATCTAAGTCAAGTTCGAATATGAGTCATATTGGATCAGAATCTAGGTCACTAGGCCAAATTGAAGGAGTACATTGTTAACACTCTCGAGGCTGCATTTTTTACTTGAGCATATTGAAACTATATCTGAATGTTTGTCTTCATTATGTAGGTCAAGTTTGAATATTGTTCATGTCTGTTCAAAAACTAGGTCACTAGGTGAAATTGAAGGAAAATCTTGTCAACAGTGAAGAAGCCACATTTTTTAAATTTGGGTCAGAATGTTTATCTTAATTATGTCTTGGCCAAGTTCGAATACATGTCATGCCGGGTTAAAAACTAGGTCACTAGGCCAAATTGAAGGAATATCTTGTTAATACTCTGGAGGCCGCATTCTTTGCTTCAGCAGTTTGAAACTGTATCAGAATGTTTGTCTTCATTATGTAGGTCAAGTTTGAATATTGTTCATGTCTGTTCAAAAACTAGGTCACTAGGTGAAATTGAAGGAAAATCTTGTCAACAGTGAAGAAGCCACATTTTTTAAAATTGGGTCAGAATGTTTATCTTAATTATGTCTTGGCCAAGTTCGAATACATGTCATGCCGGGTTAAAACTAGGTCACTAGGCCAAATTGGAGGAATATCTTGTTAATACTCTGGAGGCTGCATTCTTTGCTTCAGCAGTTTGAAACTTTGTCAGAATGTTTGTATTAATGATATTTAGTCCATGTTCGAATATGGGTCATATCAGGTAAACAAAAAATAGGTCACTATGCCAGCAACACATTTGAATAGAGTTAAACACATTGTGACAAATGCAGAAAATGCTCAATATGAGCTATTTCTTCTGTTGTCACATTATTTTTCAAAATGTCGTTTCTTACAGAAATGTATCAGAAATAGTTTTGCACAATAAGTTATTTAACATTTATCACATTCTCCTTTAACCCATTTCAACATGCATGTACAACATATTTACAAATTGGTACAAATAAATGGAAAATGTCTGTATAAAAAGTAAATGTTATGTAACTGATATATGTATACATATTGAATACCGTGGATTACCCTAGATCCTTTTCTGGTAGAAGGTTATCCCCCAGCCTCTTTTACCGTTTCTTCACTTCTTTTGTCATGTCCGGTTGCAATCGTACATTCAAAATAATACACCAAGTCCTGGGATTTCCAGTATTTATCAAATCTTGCTTCAAAGGTAATTAACTTCCTTTAGGCACTGAAGGCACGTGCCTACACATGTTTCTTAAAAAAATGCCCCAAAATGCAACTGCATCGATATAGGATTTCAAAATAAAAAAATAAAAAATGGGGGGGGGGGGGGGGGGGGGGGGAAGGGGGGAACATGCCCGCGGAGCGGATCCCCTAGATCAACGAGGCCTACACATTGATTATTGCCAAGCTACGCCCCTGATTACTTATTTGTATTTATGACTGGATCTGTTAATGAGTTCCAAGTGTCCACCACTCTGTGACTGAATGAATGAATACTTCATGACTGGTTTTAAAAAGCTTTTGTTGATTTCCTCTAGTACTGGTGTTTTCATGTAATTTCAAAAGTTTTGATTCATCAAAGTAGTAGTAATAGTTTAACGGTTTAACCCTTTCCCTCATGCGACAATTCTGCAGCAGATGACTTTGAACACATGTTATCAAAAAATAGAAAATCTCTATAATTGAATGGATAACCTATGACTAAAAGTGGAAAACATTGTGGCAAAAGGAGAAATTGCTCGTTTTGAGCAATTTCTTCTTTCGTCAATATGTTTTCAAAAAGCCGTCTGCAGCAGAGGCGTCAAAAAGCGTCTATATGAGGTAAAGGGTTAAACACTTCAATTATGTCTACTCTAACCCTTCAATAGCTTAAAGTTGGTAGTTTCAATTTCTTTATTCTGTCTTCATATGACAGGTTTGATAGACCAGTGATTATTCTAGTCGACCTTCTTTATATATTTTCCAAGGTAATAGTATCTTTTGTTCTTATATGGGGTCCAAAAAGCGTGTTATTTTAGGTCTCTGTTCGGTCATACAAATATATAGCCGGCTTGTATAGCGACGTTGGTAGAGTGGTTGACCTTTTCTTAAGGTGGAATCATACCTTTGAAATAACGTCGTTTTCGACGTCAAAACGTATGTTTTTGCACAGGCGTCCGAATTTCTATTACAGCAAAAAATGCGAAAAATCACACAATACCACGTTAAAATACTCAAAAAGTCTCTCTATATTGTCTATACGCTTTGATAAAAATGATCGTAATCGTAATTTGGGGAATCCCACACGTGTTACTATAAATAGCCCCTCTATACGTCCATATAGTGTAATAATAATTATCCGAATACCACTTCAAACGAGAAATTGATGGCGGTTTCATTAACCACACTATAATTGTCGCAATAACATACGCTTTGACGTCAATAACGACGTTATTTCAAAGGTATGATTCCACCTTAAAGTTAAGCAACGTTCATCGCGGTTAGTGCCTGGCCGGGTGACCCGCGATGGCTTAACACTTTACCTCATATAGACGCTTTCTGAAGCCTCTGCAGCAGACAGCTTTTTTAAAAAAATAGTGACAAAAGAAGAAATTGCTCAAAACGAGCAATTTCTCCTTTTGCCACAATGTTTTCCACTTTTAGCCATAGGTTGTCCATTCAATTAAAGAGATTTTCTATATGTTCAAAGTCGTCTGCTGCAGAATTGTCAATATGAGGAAAAGGGTTAATTAACACGTTATACCAGTAATAGCTTGTTATTATTTTCTGACGCAATGAACATTTGAACATTTGAACATTGTGTAAAAAGGATGACCCATGAGAGGGTTCTCCTTTTATCATTATGATTTTCAACAATTACATGCTGCAGTTACGTCAAAATGCGTGAGCATGTGGGAAAGAATAAATAATTAACGTTCCAAGAAAGAAAACTCATTTCATACTCGATTTTGAAATTTCTGGGTTGCTTCCCTTTAAATTTCTTCACCGAGTTACATTCGCATTTTCTTGGACGTTTGTATGATTGTATACATGTTACGTACATATTTAGTAGGTACACTTATTCGACCTCGGCTTCATAACACTATGATAACAGCATCGGAGCTTGAAGGTGTGTGTTTTATGATGTTTATTTCTCTCTTTTTAAAGATGTGTGCGCATTAGTTTTATTTGAATGTGAACATTAAACTACAGTGCACCAGTCAAGAGCAACAAACGGTTTTTGAAAGTTAGTATTATGGAAAAGGGTCACAGGGTCACAGTAGTCCAGGTTTCTGTACAAGGAATGCGATTTTTTATTATGCAATATGTAACGGCGATATATTGAGACTAAGGGTCACAGGTGTATGTACCGATATTGGTCACTGATAACTATAATATATGTCTGTGTTAAGGATTATATAGGGGCGTACAATTATCAATCTGTACAAACACCTGTGGAAAGGGTAAATGAACAATTTCTCTTTCTGTCACAATTATGTTTTCAACCCTTTTCAATAATACGTTTTTTTTTATTTTATAGCATTTTCATTTTATACATGATTGAAACTTATTACAGTGACTAAAACGTCGAATTAATAAATCGGATCAAAATGGGAGTAAAAATGTCGAAATGGAAAATTTAATATATAGAATAGTTATTTCAAAGTGTAACTAGTATAACTTTTAAACATTTTTGGAACAAAAATACAACACAATGTATAATTAATAAGAATGTTTAAAAGTGTATATATAATATAGTTATATAGGTTACGGGATATTACGTACCATTTATGTTCAAAGCTGCAACCAGGAACTACTAATACGCGTAGACCAACTCATTTTGATATAAGTTTGATGACCCCTTAATTAGGGCCTGCCATTTTTAGCTTGACTAATCGAAGAATATGAAAGCTATACTACTCACCCTGGCGTCGGCGTCCATGTCACACTTTGGTTAAGGTTTTGCCTGCAAGTTCTTAAATACTACATGTATTGCATTGAAACTTTCTACAACCCTACCAAACTATCACACCAATGTAGATTATCAAGTAAGATAACTCTATCCTGCATTTTATGCAAGTAATGGCCCTTTTTACTTAGAAATTCTGGTTAAAGTTTTGCGTGCAACTAAATTAAGAGTCCATATCTCAGTATTTACTTGATGCATTGCATTGAAACTTTCTACAACCCTACCCAACTATCACACCTGTGTAGATTATCAAACTTTTATGATAACTCTATCCTGCATTTTATGCAAGTTATGACCTTTTTGGACCTATAAATTCTGGTTAAAGTTTTGCATGCAACTACATAAAGAGACCATCTCTTAGTAACTACTTTATGCATTGCATTGAAACTTTAAACAGCCCTTACCAACCATCACACCTATGTAAACAATCAAGTACGATTACTCTATCCAGCATTTTATGCAAGTTATGGACCTTTTTAGACTTAGAAATTCTGGTTAAAGTTTTGCAACTACATTTAGAGTGTAATCTCAGTAACAACTTGAAAAATTGTATTGAAACTTTATACAGCCTTTCCCAATTTCACAACTATAAACACAACCAATTACGATAACTCTATCCTGCATATGGTGCAAATTGTTACCCTTTTTTACTTAGAAATTATGGTTAAAGGTTTGCTTGCAACTACATAAGGAGTCCATATCTTAGTAACTACTTGATGCATTCCATTGAAACGTTATACAACCCTTTCTAACCATCACACCTATGAAAACAATCATGTTAAATAACACTATCCTGCATATAATGCAAATTATCACCCACTAAGAAATTGTGGTTAATGTTTTGGATGCAACTACATTAGAGTCCATTTTCTCAGTAACTTAAATAAGCAGTGAAATAGTCGAGCGCGCTGTCCTCCGACAGCTCTTGTTATTATGAGTTTGAGTAAACTGGGATAATTCTTATTTTTTGAATTTATATTTTATTTATTTAGTTTTTGTGATCCCTTTTTGTCTGTTGTTCATCCTTCATCAACTTTTGCCTTGTTAGCACTCTGCAGACTACAATTTCCATCCGATCTTCTAGGTCACTAGCCTCGTGATCAGCAGCTTGCAATTTTGTCAGAATAAGTGTCTTATGTTGTGTCACGTGTACTGGTGTGGGAAAACCAGGAAACACATGAGTAGGTGAACTGGTCGCCGTGATATGACTGATTTTTTTTTTTAAACGGCATTATAGCCTCACTCAATCAATCAGTCTTAACCCTTTCCCTCATACGACAACTCTGCAGCAGACGACTTTGAACATATTTTCTCAAAAAATAGAAAATCTCTATAATTGAATGGATAACCTATGACTAAAAATAAAAACATGGGGCAAAAGGAGAATTTGCGCGTTTTGAGCAATTTAATTTCTTCAATTGTCACTATGTTTTCAAAAAGCCTTCTGCTGCAGAGGCGTCAGAAAGCGTCTATATGAGGGAAGAGGTTAATCAAATCTAGGTCAAGTTCAAATATGGGTCATAAAAAAGACTCATATTGGGTAAAAAACTATATCACTAGGTCAGATTGAAGGATAATCTTGTTAACACACTACAGGTCGCAAATTTTTGCCTCAGCAGCTTGAAATGTTGTCAGAATGGTTGTCTTAATGATATCTAGGTTGAGTTTGAATATGGGTCATATTGGGTCAAAAACTAGTTCAAATTGAAAAAAAATATTGTTAACGCTATAGAGACCGCATTTTTTTTACTTCAGCAGCTTGAAACTCTGTCAGAAAGTTTGTCTTGGTGATATCTAGTTCCAATATGGGTCATGTTGAGTCAAAAACTAGGTCACTAGGCCAAATTTAAGGAAGATCTTGTTATAACACTCTAGAGACCACTTTCTTTTTCAAATGTTCCTTGGGTGAGTGAGCGATCCAGGGCCTCATGGCCCTCTTGAACTTTGAAAACATCTAAGCAAACAAAATGGAAAACCTTTAAAAATGAAGGTGAAATTACTGAAAACTCTGTGACAAAAGGAGAAACTGCTAATTATAAGCAATTTCTCCTTAGACAACAATTTTTAAAAGTCGTCTTGTCTCGTTCAGATACATTTGAACGTGTCTGCATGTGGTAATTGGTTGAATGAATATTTTGTTTCCTAACCCTGACAACTTTGCAGATGACGTCCTTTGAAAACTTTTGATGGGAAATTATAAAGTGCTCAAAATAACTAAACAATCAGACCTTTACCAAGTACAACAAATCTGCTGCAGACATCTGAAAACATTGTGTGGCAAAGGAGAATTGGCTTGTCATGAGCAAATTCTCTTCCACCAATATGTTTTCAAAAGTCATCAACAGGACCTGCTTCAAAATGTGGGCATATGATTAACAAAATAAAATCATCCCCTACAGACATGTGAGAAAGGGTTAAAAACACTTTTTTGGCCGGATTGCTCTAGCAATTCCGGTCTATAGATTGGCGATGTCCGTCCGTCTGTCCGTCAACATTTTGGTTAAAGTTTCAGGTTGAGGCAAAATATCAGCACTGTAAAGGGTTACAAACTTGAAACTTTGCCTGAAGGTAACCAGTAACAAGTTCTATTGATTTCTATGGTTACTTTGACCATGACCTTGGTTTGTCGATTTTCAAGGTCAAATTGCCGACAATCCGGCCTTACCGTCTTCAGCGGTTTCTTGTTTTCCTACAGAATTGAGGCTAAAGTTTGTGTACAAATAGACGAAATGTTTGAGGGAGTAGATTTCAGTGAGGGTCACTCGATGTCCTTGGCCATCTGGTCTGTCATTGTCCTGTATCTGGTGTATAGGTTGACCAAGTGGTACTGGAACTATAAACGATTGGTTGCTATCTATGACAAGATACCGGGTAAAAAGGAATACCACTGGTTTTGGGGAAATATCCATGAGGTAAGTTCCCGAAGTCTATTTAACCCTTTCCCTCTTACGACAATTCTGCAGCAGACGGCTTTGAACATATTTTGTCAAAAAATCGAAATTCTCTATAATTGAATGGATAACCTATGACTAAAAGTGGAAAACATTGTGTCAAAAGGAGAAATTGCTTGTTTTGAGCAATTTCTTCTTTTGTCACTATGTTTTCAAAAAGAGTTTTTTTTGGGCATAAAGAGAAATACAATATAGCTTATAATGAGTCTTTCCTTTTGCCTCAATGATTTAACCTCTATTCAATATTTACCGTTGTAACACATACCTCTACATGAAAACAGAAAACGTTTGATAACACCATGGGAAAAGGAGAAGTTGTTGAACCCTTTCCCTCATACATTTGATTTCTGGCGCTTCAGATGCTGATGCTTTTTCGAAAAATATTGTGGCAAAAGGAGAAATTGGTCATATTTAATAATTATATTTTCATTTATAAAAAATTGCAACAGTTTTACTGAGATGTTATTCAAGTTGTCACCTGCAAATTTGTTTTATGTGGGCAAAGGATCGCGGGTTCAATTTTACTCATTTAATAGAGTGACATTTTTTCTTCCTAAGTTGTTTAAGTCTGTAGAGGTATTGCCTCGGTGGTGACTTGATAGTGAGCATGTTTTCCTTTCAAACTGCAATATATATTCTTGTAAGCGCAAGATCTTCTGAATCTAGCTTTGTGGGACACAGACGGGTAGTTGTTTCCTTTTTTGAGTTCACTCACACTTCTAGTTTAGACCAATGAATTGAGCATGATTTTGTACAACATATAACTTGGAGGTCAAAATCTGGACATTTACCAACAACATAGAGCTTTTGAGGTCAAATTCTGGACATTTACAAACAACATAGAGCTTTTGAGGTCAAATTCTGGACATTTACAAACAACATAGAACTTTTGAGGTCAAATTCTGGACATTTACAAACAACATAGAGCTTTTGAGGTCAAATTCTGGACATTTACAAACAACAGTAGAGCTTTTGAGGTCAAAATCTGGACATTAACAAACAACATTAGAGCTTTTGAGGTCAAATTCTGGACATTTACAAACAACATAGAGCTTTTGAGGTCAAAATCTGATCATTTACAAACAACGAGAGTTTGGAGATCAAAATCTGAACATTTACAAACAACATAGAGCTTTGAGGTCAAAATCCGAACATTTACAAACAACATAGAGTTTGGAGATTAAAATCTTGACATTTACAAACAACATAGAGCTTTGAGGTCAAAATCTGGATGTACAAAATTGAATTTCAATGTAAACTTCAGATGACTTTTGAAAACATTGTGGGAAAAGGAGAAATTGCTCATAATTTTGCCTAGATGTTTCCAAAGTCGTCACCTGCAGATTTGTGTTTGTGGTAAAAGGATTATGTATGTACATGTATACTGAAGATGAATGACAAAAAAAGGGAGAGTATCCCCAGAACAGTCTGGTATCACTAATATCCAGACTTCCAGATAAGTGGAGGATAATTTAGCTCTTTTCCCCACAATTTTTCTCTTATTATTAAAGCAAACCCTATGTTGTGGGTACTCAAAAGAATCGTCTCACTGAGACGATTCTTTTGAGTACACAGAACATAGGGTTAGAGGATCAAATAAGGATTATAGAACATACAAAACGCCCCTTATCTGGAGCTCTGCATATTCTGAAACTATACCCATTTTTTTAAGCACCCAGGCCCAGGGGAGGATGGGATAGCCTTCCAGATGTATCACTGTAAGATGTTTCCTCGCATTCATAAGATTTGGTTTGGAAATATTCGCTGTATTGTCATCTGTCATCACCCAGAGACCGTTCGACAAGTACTTAGCTGCTCAGGTAAGATACTCACATTGTTAAATTGGCTGTCATATAGGCTTCCCTTGTGTAGATTATAATAAATCCTTTCCAACGTACATCACATCTACCACAGACAACTTTAAAAAAGATCGAGCATAAATATGGCAAATACTTGGCTACACTGGTTAGATGCTATGTTATGTTGGCCACCCTTGTGTAGGTTATAATGAATCCTTTCCTGCATACAACAAATCTGCAGCAGATAACTTTGAAAAGATCGAGGCAAAACTATTACAAGTAATTCGCTACACTGGTAAGATACTCACATTGTTATATGGGCCGCCCTAGTGTAGATTATAATTAAGGCTTTTCAACATACAATGAATCTGCAGCAGATAACTGAAAAGATCTAGGCAAAACTATTACAAGTACTTCGCTACACTGGTAAGATACTCACATTGTTATATGGGTTCCCCTAGTGTAGATTATAATTAAGGCTTTTTCCACATACAACAAATCTGCAGCAGATAACTGAAAAGATTGAGGCAAAACTATTACAAGTACTTCGCTACACTGGTAAGATACTCACATTGTTATATGGGCCGCCCTAGTGTAGATTATAATTAAGGCTTTTCCACATACAACAAATCTGCAGCAGATAACTGAAAAGATCGAGGCAAAACTATTACAAGTACTTCGCTACACTGGTAAGATACTCACATTATTATATGGGTTCCCCTAGTGTAGATTATAATTAAGGCTTTTCCACATACAACAAATCTGCAGCAGATAACTGAAAAGATCGAGGCAAAACTATTACAAGTACTTCTCTACACTGGTAAGATACTCACATTGTTATATGGGCCGCCCTAGTGTAGATTATAATTAAGGCTTTTCCACATACAACAAATCTGCAGCAGATAACTGAAAAGATCGAGGAAAAACTATTACAAGTACTTCGCTACACTGGTAAGATACTGACATTGTTATATGGGCCGCCCTAGTGTAGATTATAATTAAGGTTTTTCCACATACAACAAATCTGCAGCAGATAACTAAGAATATCGAGGAAACCTATTACAAGTACTTCGCTACACTGGTAAGATACTCACATTGTTATATGGGCCACCCTAGTGTAGATTATAATTAAGGCTTTTCCGCATACAACAAATCTGCAGCAGATAACTTAAAAGATCGAGACAAAAATATTACAAGTACTTCGCTACACTGGTAAAAAAACCTCACATTGTTATATGGGCCGCCATTGTGTAGATTATAATTAAGGCTTTTCAACATACAACAAATCTGCAGCAGATAACTTTGAATATATGAAGGCAAAACTATTATAAGGACTTAGCTGCTCTGGTAAGAAACTCACCTTGTTATATGGGCCGCCCTAGTGTAGATTATAATTAAGGCTTTTCCACATACAACAAATCTGCAGCAGATAACTGAAAAGATCGAGGCAAAACTATTATAAGAACTTAGCTGTTCTGGTAAAAAACTCACATAGTTATATGGGCCGCCCTAGTGTAGATTATAATTAAGGCTTTTCCACATTCAACAAATCTGCAGCAGATAACTGAAAAGATCAAGGCAAAACTATATCAAGTACTTCGCTACACTGGTAGGACACTTACATTGTTATATGGGCCGTCCTTGTGTAGATTATAACCAGAGATCTAGACGTAGATTAGTGGGAGTAAACTTGTATATTGCCACAATATTTCTTGTATTACCAAACAAAACCCTATGATGTTGGTACTCAAAAGAATCGTCTCAGTGAGACAATTCTTGTATGAACCCACAACATAGGGTTAAAGGGTAAGGGTAAGATTTAAACCAAAATATGTAAAAATATCTATTAATGGAAGTTTAATTTTTGAATACTGTTGAAAAAATTGTTATAAAAAACAGAACGTTTCTCATTACGAGCATGTTCTCCTTTTGCCACAATGCTTTAAAAAGTCTTTAAGTACAATGTCATATAATGTACATGTATGTTGGAAAGGGTTGAGGTAACATAGGGATGTCATTAGTTTAAACTTATTTATTTTACATCGATTGCGAAATAATCTTTAAGCTTATATTAATCACACTCCATGTCTGCTTCCTGGATACTTAACCAGTACTTGGGATGTCCTTAGGCTCCATCGTGTCAGATGCAGCTCATGCAAATGTACATTTCAAACTTAGTTCCTTCTTGTGACACAAGTTGACAGGCATTTCTTGTTAACCCTATCCCACCTACGGACGCATTTTGACGCATCTGCAGCAGACGACTTTTGAAAACATTGTGACAAAAGGAGAAATTGGCTCAAGACAAGCAATTGCTCCTTTTGCCACAATGTTTTCAATTCTTTTACATAATTTAACTCTTCTTTATGAAGATTTGTTTACATTTTTGTCACTATGTTTTCAAAGTCGTCTGCTGCAGATTTGTTTGTAAGTGGGAAAGGGTTAAAGGTCCCGAGAGCCTAGTGGTTAAGGAGTTAGCTCCCATTTGTTTGTTTGTTTATATGGTGTTTTATGCCACATACACATTTTAACCCTTTCCTCATAAAACAACTGTAGCAGACGACTTTGAACATATTTTGTCAAAGAATAGAAAAATCTCTATAATTGAATGGATAACCTTTGACTAAAAGTGGAAAACATTGTGGCAAAAGGAGAAATTGCTCAATTTGAGCAATTTCTTCTTTTGTCACTATGTTTTCAAAAAGCCTTCTGCTGCAGAGGCTTTAGAAAGCATCTATATGAGGGAAAGGTTGTACAGTCATTTTCAGACATTTTTCATATTTTGAATCTGCTGCAGATTTGTTGTACATGTATGTTGGAAACCAAATGCCTGCTTGCCTGTTGCCCGTTGTCATCTGTCTGTAACCATTTTCTTTCAAACAATTTCTCCTCCTAAACCAATAGACCAATTTCAAAATAATTTCACAGGAAATTAAGTGGTCCTGTTTCAAAGTTGTTCAAAGAATTCAATTCAATGCAGAACTTTGGTTACTGCAGAATCAGAAAAGGGGAAAGATGCCAAAATTTTAAAATCTTTTTGTCCAAAAGTACAGGCTCGATTTGAAAATTACTTTGCACAAATGTTCCTTGAGTTACCCACTACTAAGATTGTTTAAATTATTCTGATACATTTGCCAGGGGACGAAGCTTGTTTTCCTTATATGTGTATAAATAGTGAAAACTTTAAAAATCTGCTTGTCAAAAGTACTGGCCCAATTTGAAAATAATTGTGAACAAATGATTCTTTGGTTGACCCTCTTTCAAGATTGTTCAAATTGTTCTGATCTGTTGAAAAACATAGCCACCTGGGGGCAGAGCTTATTTTCCATTTATGTATATATATATAGTGAAAACTTTAAAAATCTTCTTGTCCAAAAATATTGGCCGATTTGAAAATGATTTTGAACAAATTTTCCTTGGGTTCATGTAACCCTCCATCAAGATTATTCTGATCTCTTGAAAAACATGGCTGCCAGGGGGGGGTGGAGCTTTTTTTCCTTATATTATGTACGTGTATAGTGAAAACTAGTCAATTGTCTTGTCCCAAACTATTGGCCCGACTTGAAAATGGTATGGCACAAATGTTCCTTGGGTGACCCTCTTTCAAGATTGTTCTAATTATTCTGATCCGTTGAAAAACATGGCCGCCAGGGAGTGGAGCTTGTTTTCCTTATATATGAATATATTATAGTGAAAACTTAAAAAATCTTCTTGTCCAAAAGAAATGGCCTGATTTAACCCTTTCCCTCATATAGTCGCTTTCTGACGCCTCTGCAGCAGTCGGCATTTTGAAAACATAGTAACAAAAGAAGAAATTGCACAAAACGTGCAATTTCTCCTTTTGTCACAATGTTTTCCACTTTTAGTCATAGGTTATCCATTCAATTATAGAGATTTTCCATTATTTGACAAAATATGTTCAAAGTCGTCTGCTGCAGAATTGTCATATGAGGGAAAGGGTTAAAGAAAAATGTCACAAATGTTCCTTTGGTCAACCTCTACCAATAATGTTAAAATTATGAGGATCCATTGATGAATATGACTCAAGGGAGCATCGCGTGGATGTGTATATAGTGAAACTTTAAAAACATATAGGCCTGATTTTAAAATAATTTGGCACAAATATGCCTTGGGTGACCCTCTCCCAAGACTGTTGAAATTATAACAATCCATTGTTAAAAATCACCACGAGGGGGGCATTGCTTGTTTTCCTTGTATGCATATCGTAAGAACATTGAAAACTGTGATTTCTATTAAATCAGGTGAGCGATTTAGGACCGTCACGTTTTACTCTTATTTTACTTTTGGGTTGTTGTTGACATGAAAATTTGTACTTGATTTGATGGCTGTCGAAAATAATGTTATCAATTCTGAAAAGTCAAACCTGGATGTTTAAAACTCATACATCCATTTAAAGAGATTTTCCATATTTGTCTCTGTACGATTTCAAAGTGCTGTACTGTTTATAACATGGTATTGATAGAAGAACAAAGACACTAAATAATCAATGACATGTTTCAGCAACATTGGCACCCAAATCTCGTGGCCTGGGGAGTACCTACGAAATTGGGCTAAAATGGTTGGGAGACGGCCTACTGATGTCCAATGGACAGAAATGGGCCAGGAATAGAAAACTCCTCACACCGGCTTTTCACTATGAAATTCTACAACCATACCTTGGTATTACCAACAAATGTACTGATATCTTTCTTGTAAGTAAAACTGTGTTGCTTTGTAATAAGTATGGATTTGGTGCTTTTTTCAAATTTTTGCAAACATATGGATATGTTGCTTTCTTGTAAGAATGGATGTGTTGCTTTCTTGTAAGAATGGATGTGTTGCTTTCTTGTAAGTATGGATGTGTGACTTTCTTGTAAGTATGGATGTGTGACTTTCTTGTAAGAATGGATGTGTTGCTTTCTTATAAGTATGTATGTGTTGCTTTCTTGTAAACATGGATGTGTTGCTTTCTTGTAAGTATAGATGGGTTGGTTTCTTGTAAGTATGGATGTGTTGCTTTCTTGTAAGTATGGCAACAGGGGTTGTAAGTTTGAATCCCAGCTCGGCTAACATTCTTTCCTACGTTTGACAAAAGTCACTGTCATTCGTCTTTCACCAATGTGCTTACAGTCTATGTGGAAAAGCAGCCAGTTGCTTGGAAAATATGTTATATGGAGTACTGGTGTGAGAAAGCTAGGGAACACACAAGTAGGTGAACTGGCCACTGTGATATGACTGATAAAATGTTGAAAGCAGCGTTAGGCCCTTAATCAATCACTCAATTCTTATAAGTATGCCTATAGTGCTTTCCTGTTAATATGGATGTGTGGCTTTCCTGTAAGAAGGTAATTGTTGTTTTCTTGTAAGTATGGACATGTTGAATTTAAATGTTAATGTCACAGTGCTTGCTTAACCTTTTCCCACTTACAGTAGCATTTTTAATGCATTTGCAGCAGAAAACTTTTGAAAACATTCAGGTTAAAGAAAAAATTGTTCTGACATTATGAGAAATTTCTATTTTACCACAATGGTCTCAACTCCATCGATCATTAAATTTGTATATATATAGAGATTTTTCATGTTCTTTACTAAGTGTTTGCCGAGTCGTCTTATGCAGATTTGTTTTATGTTTGAAAGGGTTAAACAGATTGGTCAAATTAAATGTTGTTATAATTTATTCATAGATTTCTTGTTTCATACTTTTTATCATGCTGTTGCATTGTTTTTGGTTGATAAACTGCCTGCCTGATAAACTTAGCTTTATCAGTCACCTCACGTTTATCAGGCACCTCATCATTATACATTTTGACCTTCACGGAACTACTTTCACGGGGTCATTTCCGGTTGTTTTGTTTACATTGGATACTACGAATACTACGTATTTTGATAAGTTGCTAGTGAGTAAATATTATATCGAGGTTTGACCGGTTTTCGATACCATAAGCGACATTTGCTTTTTAAACATAGAAGAAAGCAAATAAACAAATAAAAACACAAACATACTTTAGATTAATTCATTTTCACCCACTAAAATATATATATCCTATAACTATTTAATTTTGATAAAAAAATACTTTATAAAAAGAAAACACATGTAGGTGGCCATTTTGAATGTTGTCTTGACCTATTTTCGATACCTCCAAGCTGAAGAGTATAAATAGGTACAGTTATAGTCCAAAAGATTTTAATGAACTAGATATTTCAGAAAACAGTTACAATTTGAGTATGAAGCTAAATTTATTCAATATTAACAGTTCATTCTTGAATATCAGTGTTATGAAAGGGGGAGATACATTTATCAAGTCTGCAGACTACAGACTGCTTGCAGCAATACTTTAAGTGAGTCTAGTGATTGCAAGATGGGAAGTCACACCCTGCAAACTTCACATAAACCAACGAAATGCAATACGTATTGCCTGAAAATAGAAAAAAATAATCCTATTATATACTTGATTGAAATTAATGACTGCTTAATGATTGTTGAAATCATAAAAAAAAAAGTAAAAAAATATAAGGGGTACGATCTTTTTGGCACACCCTGTACATTTTATTTTTGCATAGTCTCGTGTGACAGTGATTTCCTTCTGCAGCAGAGAAAATAATCTTTACGGTAAATGTCATTTTTTTTATTTTTCCATTTAGGAAGTTTAATTAATTGCAGTTTCTACGCAACTGGTAAAAAGTAACAGTTAAAAACACTGTTTTTGTGATAATGTTGTAAAATAATGAAATCTGACCCGTTTGCGACGAATTTTTTATTTTTTTTCGAGCAAATCGAACATAACACTGGATGAAGTAGATTGTAAACAAACTGTGACGTCATTGAACTACATGTTTACTTATACGCGCGTGCAGAAAAAAGTATCGAAAACAGGTACGTATCGAAAATAGGTGAATGGACGATACTGATAAATTTTGAAGCGTACAGTTTTCTAAATATTTAATTATTACTTACTTATGGCCGAAACCATTCGGGACTATTTCTTATTGGAACGTCCTTCGGTTTATTTTCATATTATTGCGCAACTTAAAATGGAGAGGCTCTGGACAGGTTTTTTGTCTCATTTTAATCAAATTAGACAGAAAAGCACATAAAAAATGTAAACATGATAAAAAGAATACCATGCTAGTGTCTGATATTATAAAATTTATCAGGCTCGGCTGAAAAAAATGAAATCTCGGCGCAGCCTCGCTTTCATTTTTTTCTAAGCCTTGCCTGATAAATTTTATAATATCAGACACTAGCATGGTATTCTCTATATATTTGTGTTGGATGCCTTAGTATGAAAATACAAAGTACACTGTTACTTATTCACATGTCTTTGTTTGTTTGAATGGTGCATTATACCACTTTCAACAGTATTTTAGTTATATCAATGAGTATTCTGGGTAAAATATCCAGTATTTTTCATCCTGGTTGCAATGCATCCGTCATTATGTTATCCCCGCAACTCTGACCTACCTGAGGATCCAACCCTGGTCTCTCAATCTCAAGGCAAACACTAAACCATTACACAATGTAGATGGATTAGCAAGATGTCAAATGTTGTTCCTTAACCCTTTCCCTCATACGACAATTCTGCAGCAGACGACTTTGAACGTATTTTGTCAAAACATAGAAAATCTCCATAATTGAATGGATAACCTATGACAAAAAGTGGAAAACATTGTGGCAAAAGGAGAAATTGCACGTTTTGTGCAATTTCTTCTTTTGTCACTATATATATATATGTTTTCAAAAAGCCGTCTGCTGCAGAGGCGTCAGAAAGCGTCTACATGAGGGAAAGGGTTAAAACAAACACTTTTATTCTGTACTTCACAGGATAAACTGAATGGTTTTGCTTCTTCAAAGAGCCACTTTGATGTGTTCCAACTTGTAAGCCTGTGTTCTCTGGACATCATTACGAAATGTGCCTTTTCTTACGATTCTGACTGCCAAACACAGGGGTATGTTCTTGCGAGATTTTGCAATAAACCTCCCCTTTCCCTCATGAAGACAAATTTCGAAGGATCTGCAGCAATCTCATTATAACCATACCTTATCTTATCCCATATAAGAACAAAAGATATGATTACCTTGGAAAATATACAAAGAAGGTCGACTAGTATAATCCCTGGTCTATCACATCTGTCATATGAAGACAGAATAAAGAAATTGAAACTACCAACTTTAAGCTATTGAAGGGTTAGAGGAGACATAATTCAAGTGTTTAACCCTTTCCCTCATATAGACGCTTTCTGACGCATCTGCAGCAGACTGCTTTTTGAAAGCATAGTGACAAAAGAAGAAATTGCTCAAAACGAGCAATTTCTCCTTTTGCCACAACGTTTTCCACTTTTAGTCGTAGGTTATCCATTTCATTATAGAGATTTTCAATTTTTTGACAAAATATGTTCAAAGTCGAATTGTTCAAATTCAAATTGATTTTTAGGCTCACTGGGAACGCTTTTTTTCGATCAAAACTAGAAAATAATTCTCTGGAAATTATTGCAACCGCTCAATGAGCGAGGCATTCATGGTATTGCCTTTTTTCATTCATTATGATTGTTTCGTTAAGAGCGAAAAATCTCCGTTCCGCTTTTAAAGCGTTCCAACTTCGATCTAATCATGTTCCGCTCAGATTGTCAATTTCATGATGTTCTTAACTGTATAAGCAAGTAAAATAAGGAAATGAATAGAACACTGGTTTGATTAGATCATTCAAATGAAAAATTGACATAGAAATGATAACCATTCTCTTTGTATTACCAAGAGGACTATATAAAGAGAAGTAAACTGGTCTTTTCCTCACCAATATTTCTCAACCAAACCCTATGTTGTGGGTACTCAAAAGAATCGACTCACTCCATGAGACCATTCTTTTGTGTTCCATGAACAAAGGGTTTGAGGGTCAAATAAAGGTTTCGAAATTTTAAATACTCACCTTATCTGGACCTCTGCTTCCCTATAATTTCAGAGACAAGCATCCGTATGTACAGGCCGTTTTGAGGTTACAAGCACTGTGGATCGTTAGAAGTCTGTAAGTATAACTTAGAAATATTTTAGAACATGAAAATTACACCTTTTCTAGTGCTCTGAAAGATTTGGAAAATGCGGCATATTAGCTTTGCTGGCCTAAGGTCAGAATACTCATGGGACAGGATTTTTCCTATCCTCTTTTCTGTATTCAACACTTTACTTCGCTTATGGGAATCTTCGCCGTGGCCAAGTGGTTTGTTTCAGAGATTTAGAACCAGGCATCCCAGGTTTGAAACTTTATCCAGGCTTCCCAGCTAGGCGATCATGGTGGGGTGTCCCTTCTCAAGGCACATTTCCTAGTCTTCTGGTTTGTTTACCAATTGATCATGAATAAGTGAGAGCCTAAAGCTTAAAGAATATTATATGAGCTTATTCTCATGAATTGGTTAACCTTTTTCGGACATACAACAAATCTGAAGCATACAACTTTGAGCACCATAGCAAAAGTTACTGAATATGGTGAATAGGGATGAAAATATTGTGTCAAAGGAGAAAAGGAGAAATTGCTCATTATGTCAGAAGGTTTTTAAAAGGTTATTGATCATACTTCCAATCCTGATAGGCTAGTTGATAAGGCATTTCTGGAGCAGGATGTTGAAGGTTTTTAAAAGGTTAGAGATCATACTTCCAATCCTGATAGGCTAGTGGATAAGGCATTTCTGGAGCAGTATGTTGAAGGTTTTTTAAAAGGTTATAGATCATACTTCCAATCCTGATACGTTAGTGGATAAGGCATTTCTTCTGGAGCGTGATGTTGAAGGTTTATAAAAGGTTATAGATCATACTTCCAATCCTGATAGGCTAGTGGATAAGGGATTTCTGGAGCGGGTTTTTAAAAGGTTATAGATCATACTTCCAATCCTGATAGGCTAGTGGATAAGGCATTTCTGGAGCGGAAGGTTGATGTTTTTTTAAAAGGTTATAGATCATACTTCCAATCCTGATAGGCTAGTGGCTTAGGCATTTCTGGAGCGGGAAGTTGAAGGTTTTTATACGCCCGTTTTGAAAAATGTATCGTATTATAGTTTTACTTGCGGCATACGGGCAGGTGGGCGGCATCCAGTATGTTGTCAGCTCAATAACTTTAGAAGCCTTTGTCCAATCATCACCAAAATTGGTCAAAATGTGTATTGGGATAAAATCTCGGACAAGTTCGATAACTAGCCATATCGCTTTAGTCAATCAAGAGTTATCGCCCTTTAATTATAGAAATTACCCAAAATTGGTCTTGTCAGCTCAATAACTTTAGAAGCCTTTGTCCAATCATCACCAAATTTAGTCAGAATGTGTATTGGCATAAGGCATTTATGGAGCGGAAGGTTGAAAATTTTTAAAAGGTTAGAGATCATACTTCCAATCCTGATAGGCTAGTGGAGAAGGCATTTCTGAAGCGGAAGGTTGAAGGTTTTTATAAGGTTAGAGATCATACTTCCAATCCTGATAGGCTAGTGGATAAGGCATTTCTGGAGCATCCAATCCTGATAGGTTAGTGGATAAGGCAATTCTGCAGTGGGAGGTTGAAGGTTTTGAAAAGGTTAGAGATCATACTTCCAATCCTGATTGGCTAGTGGATAAGGCAATTCCGGAGTGGGAGGTTGAAGGATTTGAAAAGGTTATACATCATACATCCAATCCTGATTGGTTAGTGGATAAGTCATTTCTTCTGGAGTGGGAGGTTGAAGGTTTTGAAAAGGTTAGAGATCATACTTCCAATCCTGATAGGCTAGTGGATAAGGCAATTCTGAAGCGGGAGGTTGAAGGTTTTGAAAAGGTTAGAGATCATACTTCCAATCCTGATTGGCTAGTGGATAAGGCAATTCCGGAGTGGGATGTTGAAGGTTTTGAAAAGGTTATACATCATACATACAATCCTGATAGGTTAGTGGATAAGTCATTTCTTCTGGAGTGGGAGGTTGAAGGTTTTGAAAAGGTTAGAGATCATACTTCCAATCCTGATAGGCTAGTGGATAAGGCATTTCTGAAGCGGGAGGTTGAAGGTTTTGAAAAGGTTAGAGATCATACTTCCAATCCTGATAGGCTAGTTGATAAGGCATTTCTGGAGTGGGAGGTTGAAGGTTTTTAAAAGGTTGGAGATCATGCTTCCAATCCTGATAGACTAGTGGATAAGTCATTTCTGGAGTGGAAGGTTGAAGGTTTTTAAAAGGTTGGAGATCATGCTCCCAATCCTGATAGGCTAGTTGATAAGGTATTTCTGGAGTGGGAGGTTGAAGGTTTTTAAAAGGTTGGAGATCATGCTTCCAATCCTGATAGACTAGTGGATAAGGCATTTCTGGAGCGGGAGGTTGAAGGTTCAAATCCAACATGCAACAATGGGGTCTGTTCTGATATGGCCAGTTGGAAAGCAGTCAGCTAGTTAAATAGTGGTAGCCAAAACCTGTCTCCCTGGTTTCTGGCAACACAATAGGACTTATGAAGAAAAAATGTACTTAATTCAGGACAAAGTCAGCAATCAGAAAGGATGACACAATAATAAACAAATAGTTGACTTAACTTTACATTACTTTCCATTAGATTGTTTTCGAATAAATGGATTTTTCTATCTTACAGTAGAGAAGGCCTAACTTTTTACACATTTTCATATTTTTTTTCAGGGATCCCACTCTGGTTTTCGATTGGTTTTACTTCAATTTTACCTCCAGTGGAAGAGAGTTTTCGCGACATTGTAATTTTGTACACAAAGTTGCAGAAGACATTATTAAAAGAAGGAGAATAACTTTGGTAATTATTAACCCTGTTAACTTGTTATGATGTCTTAACTTGTTCCCACTTGCAGACTAATTCTGATGCATTTGCAGCAGACGACTTTTGAAAACTCATTAGCCAAAGGAGAAATTCAGCTAATCACGAACAATTTCTCTTTTTGCAACAATTTGTTCTTGAAAGTCTTTCCGACGTTTAAAAGTCACTGTGACAAGCGTCATTCGTCTTCCATCAATGAGCTAACAGTCTATGTGGAAAAGCAGCCATTTATTTTGAATAACTGTTGTGTGGAGTACTGGTGTGGGAAAGTCAGATCTTTTGTTTATATATTATATTTTTTCGTATTTTCAACTTGATGTTTTCAAAGTCTTTTGCTGTACATTTGCTGTATGTGGGAAAGGGTTTACTCATTCTCATATATGATAAACCTGCAGCAGACAACTTTGAGGATATCCAGGCAAAAGTATGACGAATCTTTAGAGAAATATTGCTCAAAATTATTTAATTTCTCTTTTTCTCACCATATTTTGTTTGACTCTGGATCAAATCCATTCTGTCAATGTGAGCTACAGTGATAAGCCTGTGGCCATCTTCCAGCAATTTCTCAAAACAATGTCTCCTCTAAACAACGTCTCTTCAAAACAACGTTTCCTCTAAACAACGTCTCCTCTAAACAACGTTTCCTCTAAACAACGTCTCCTCTAAGCTATCTTCTAAACAACGTCTCACATCTCCTCTAAACAAAGTCTCCACTAAACAACTTCTCCAATAAACAAAGTCTCTAAACAACGTCTCCTCTAAACAAAGTCTCCTCTAAACAACTTCTCCACTAAACAAAGTCTCCACTAAACAAAGTCTCCTCTAAACAACGTCTCCTCTAAACAAAGTCTCCTCTAAACAACTAATATTCCTGTGAAGGTCTGATTTCAAAAGTGATCACAGAATTAAATCCTATGTTGAAATATGATGCCTGCCTCATCAGAAATAGTGTAAAATGACAAAACGAAAATGCTCCTATTTAACTGCTGGTCTGATTTCAAAAGTGATCCCAGAATTAAATCCTATGTTGAAATATGATGCCTGTCTCATCAGAAATAGTGTAAAATGACAAAACGAAAATGCTCCTATTTAACTGCTGGTCTGATTTCAAGATAATTTTTAAAAAAAAAGGTTCCTTTTGTGATTCTCTACAAATAGAGTTCAAGTCATATTGATTGGTTGAAAAACATAGCAGTTAGGTTGCACCAGAAAAAAGGTAAACTGACATAACTTTTGAATTCTACTTTTTTGAAACTGTTTGTTTTTAAGTTTTCTTTGCACAAATATCCTTGCAGCCATATTGACTGGTTGAGAAACATTTGTCATCAGGGGCACCAGGGATTTAGTAAAATGACCAAACTTGGTAGAAAGTTAATCCATTAATTCTTATGTGAGCATTATATAGGGTCAAATAGCTGTGTTGTTCAATATGAAATATTTTTTCAACATAAATGTTCGATACTTATCTGAAAATATCATAACAAGTTTAAAAGTTGAGACTTAATTAAATGAAATAAGATAACTGCAGGAAGCCGAAGGATTACCAAATAAAGGAAAGAGGGATGGTAAAAGACAAACCTTGGACTTCTTGGATATAATACTTACAGCACAGGATGAAGAGGGGAAAGGTCTTAATTTCTCTTAAATTTCTCTTTTTGCAACAATTTGTTCTTGAAAGTCTTTCCGACGTTTAAAAGTCACTGTGACAAGCGTCATTCGTCTTCCATCAATGAGCTAACAGTCTATGTGGAAAAGCAGCCATTTATTTTGAATAACTGTTGTGTGGAGTACTGGTGTGGGAAAGTCAGATCTTTTGTTTATATATTATATTTTTTCGTATTTTCAACTTGATGTTTTCAAAGTCTTTTGCTGTACATTTGCTGTATGTGGGAAAGGGTTTACTCATTCTCATATATGATAAACCTGCAGCAGACAACTTTGAGGATATCCAGGCAAAAGTATGACGAATCTTTAGAGAAATATTGCTCAAAATTATTTAATTTCTCTTTTTCTCACCATATTTTGTTTGACTCTGGATCAAATCCATTCTGTCAATGTGAGCTACAGTGATAAGCCTGTGGCCATCTTCCAGCAATTTCTCAAAACAATGTCTCCTCTAAACAACGTCTCTTCAAAACAACGTTTCCTCTAAACAACGTCTCCTCTAAACAACGTTTCCTCTAAACAACGTCTCCTCTAAGCTATCTTCTAAACAACGTCTCACATCTCCTCTAAACAAAGTCTCCACTAAACAACTTCTCCAATAAACAAAGTCTCTAAACAACGTCTCCTCTAAACAAAGTCTCCTCTAAACAACTTCTCCACTAAACAAAGTCTCCACTAAACAAAGTCTCCTCTAAACAACGTCTCCTCTAAACAAAGTCTCCTCTAAACAACTAATATTCCTGTGAAGGTCTGATTTCAAAAGTGATCACAGAATTAAATCCTATGTTGAAATATGATGCCTGCCTCATCAGAAATAGTGTAAAATGACAAAATGAAAATGCTCCTATTTAACTGCTGGTCTGATTTCAAAAGTGATCCCAGAATTAAATCCTATGTTGAAATATGATGCCTGTCTCATCAGAAATAGTGTAAAATGACAAAACGAAAATGCTCCTATTTAACTGCTGGTCTGATTTCAAGATAATTTAAAAAAAAAAAGGTTCCTTTTGTGATTCTCTACAAATAGAGTTCAAGTCATATTGATTGGTTGAAAAACATAGCAGTTAGGTTGCACCAGAAAAAAGGTAAACTGACATAACTTTTGAATTCTACTTTTTTGAAACTGTTTGTTTTTAAGTTTTCTTTGCACAAATATCCTTGCAGCCATATTGACTGGTTGAGAAACATTTGTCATCAGGGGCACCAGGGATTTAGTAAAATGACCAAACTTGGTAGAAAGTTAATCCATTAATTCTTATGTGAGCATTATATAGGGTCAAATAGCTGTGTTGTTCAATATGAAATATTTTTTCAACATAAATGTTCGATACTTATCTGAAAATATCATAACAAGTTTAAAAGTTGAGACTTAATTAAATGAAATAAGATAACTGCAGGAAGCCGAAGGATTACCAAATAAAGGAAAGAGGGATGGTAAAAGACAAACCTTGGACTTCTTGGATATAATACTTACAGCACAGGATGAAGAGGGGAAAGGTCTTACAGATATAGAGATCAGAAATGAAGTGGATACTTTTTTATTTGAAGGTAAAGAACTTGTTTATACCTTTCCCACTTGCAGACACATTTTGAGGTATCTGCACCTGATGACCTTTTGGCTCACCAGAGCACAAAGTGCTCAAGGTGAGTATTTGTGATCGCCTTTTGTCCGTCATTTGTCGTCCGTCATCAACATTTGCTTGTTAACAATCTAGGGGCAACATTTTGCATCCAAACTTCATGAAAGTTTAACAGAACATATATCTCGGCCAAGTTCGAAAACTTGGTCATGTCGGGTCAAAAACTAGGTCACTAGGCCAAATTTAATGAAAATCTTGTTAACACTCTGGAAGCCACATTTTAAACTTGAGCATGTTGAAACTTTATCAGAAAGTTTGTCTTGATGATATCTAGGCCAAGTTCGAATATGGGTCATGTCCGGTCAAAAACTAGGTCACAAGGCCAAATTTAATGGAAATCTTGTTAACACTCTGGAAGCCACATGTTTGGCTTGAGCATGTTGAAACTTTGTCAGAATGTTTGTCTTAGTGATATCTAGGCCAAGTTTGAATATAGGTCATGTCGGGTCAAAAACTAGGTCACTAAGCTGAATTGAAGGAAAATCTTGTTAACACTGGAAGTCGCATTTTTAAACTTTAACAAGTTGAAACTTTGTCAGAATGTTTGTCTTGACGATATCTAGTTTTCTTCAGCAGCTTAAAATTTGGTCAAAATGTTTTTCTGAATTGTATCTAGGTCAAGTTTAAATATGGGTCATTTTAGGTCAGAAACTAGGTCACTAGGCCAAATTGAAGGGATATCTTGTTTAAACTCTTGATGCTGCATTTTTAATTTGAGCATGTTGAAACTTTATCAGAATGTTTGTATTGATGATATATAGGCCAAGTTCGAATATTGGTCATGTCTGTTAAAAAGTAGGTCACTTCCAAATTGAAAAACAATCTTGTTAACACTTTGGAAGCTGCAATTTTGGTGTGAGCATGTTGAAACTTTGTCAGAATATTTGTCTTCATGATATCTAGGCTAAGTTTGAATATGGGTCAGGCCAGGTCAAAAACTAGGTCGCTAGACCAAATTGAAGAACAATCTTGGTAACACTATAAAGATTGCATTTTTGACTTGAGCAGCTTGAAATTTAGTCAGAAAGTTTGTCTTGATGATATTGCCATTGGCGCTGAAAGAGTTAAGTCTTAAATAGCCCATTCTCAGGTGAGCGATCCAGGGCATCATGGCCCTCTTGTTTTAAAAGATTGTGGTTAAAGGAGAAAATGCTCGACATGAATAGAACACTCGTTTGTTTAGAGCAAGAAATGAATAGAACACTTGTTTGTTTAGAGCAAGAAATGAATAGAACACTTGTTTGTTTAGAGCAAGAAATAAATAGAACACTGGTTTGTTTAGAGCGAGAAATGAATAAAACACTTGTTTGTTTAGATCAAGAAATGAAAAGAACACTTGTTTGTTTAGAGCAAGAAATGAATGGAACACTCGTTTGTTAAGAGCAAGAAATGAAAAGAACACTCGTTTGTTTAGAGCAAGAAATGAATAGAACACTTGTTTATCCGTCATCCGTGCATGAGTCAACATCTTCTCTGTAATCAGTGGGTCAATTACGACAAAACTTCACAGAAAGCATTCTCTCAATGTCCTCACCAAAATTCCTTCAAATCTTTTGGATCCATGCAAAACTCTGGTGACCATGGCAACCAAAATAAATTTAAAACAAAATTCTCATCCAAACTGGTTGGCCAATTTAGAAATAGTTTTGTAGAAATGTTCCTTGAGTGACCCTCTATCAGATTCCTTCAAGCCATATTGATAAGTCGATACAAATCAGAAGTTGTCTACTGCAGATTTGTTATGTGTGAGAAAGGGTCAGGTAATGTTTAACTCTAAGAAAGGTATCAAGAAATGTTATGAATATATTAAACTGGTTCAAAAAGTAAATCATTTGGAACTTAAAAAATGTGACTTATTTACTAAAAATTGCTTTAATCCTTTCGCATATGTGTGTAGTATGCATCTGCAATAGACTTCAACTAATTGGGCTCATTAAACCCTTTAGGAAATGCAGACGCCTTTTGACACAATGCTTTAACCTCTATTCCGTAAATACAGTAGGTAGAGATTCTCCATATTTTTGCCTAGATGTTTCCAAAGTCCTTCAATGCCAAATTGAGCCATCCCGCGAGATAACCAACATAGTGGACACTGCGTAAAGTATCGACCTGGATCAGCTTAAGCATGCAGCACAGGCTTACCCGGACAGACACTTTTCGCCTCCTGTGGATTTTCTGTTTCAGGAATCATTACACTATACCTCTAAGACGGAATGTGTCGGACCGGATCAATACATTACGCAGAGGCCATAATGTTGGTTTCCTCGCAGGACGGCTCATTTGTTGTTTATTGGAAATGGTGGTTAAACTTAGTAAAACTGAATCTTTCTTGTCCTCGTAGGTCATGATACCACTACATCTGCCACCAGTTTTATCTTATTTAGTTTGGCCCAGCACCCAGATATACAGGAAACCTGTAGACAGGAAGTGGATTGCATTCTGGGTAATAGAGATCAGGTAGAATGGTAAGTTGACTTACAAAGACAATTTCCTTGGCCTTATGGATATGTTTTTAGCTCACCTGAGCACCAAATGCTCAATGTGAGTTTTTGTGTCTGTCGTTCGTCGTCAACATTTGCTTGTTAACACTCTATAGGCAACATTTTGCATCCAATCTTCATGAAAGTTTATCAGAACATACATCTCCATCAAATCTAGGCCAAGTTCGAAACTGGGTCATGTGGGGTCACAAACTAGGTCACTAGATCAAATTAAATGAAAATCCTGTTAACACTCTGGAAGCCGCATTTTACACTAGAGCATGTTGAAACTTTGTGATATCTAGGCCAAGTTCGAATATAGGTCATGTCGGGTCAAAAATTAGTTCACTAGGCCAAATGGAAGGACAATCTTGTTAACACTCAGGAAGCGGTGAACATGTTGAAACTTTACTGGAATGTTTGTCTTGATGATATCTAGTTCAAAAATGGGTCATGTTCGGTCAAAAACTAGGTCACTAGGCCAAATTTGAGAAAAATCTTGTTTACACTATAGAGACCGCTTTTTTGACTTGAGCAGCTTGAAAGTCAGAAAGTTTGTCTTGATGATATCTAGGCCAAGTTTGAATATGGGTCATGTTGGTCCAAAAACTAGGTCACTGGGCTAAATTGTAGAACAGTTTTGTTAACACTATAGAGATCGCATTTTTGACTTGAGCAGCTTGAAACTTTGTCAGAAAGTTTGTCTTGATGATATCTAGGCCAAGTTGAATATGAGAAATGTCAGGTCAAAAACTAGGTAATTTGATACTATTTATGAAAAAGCATTTGGACACTACACTTCAGAAGTCACATTATTTACTTGATCTTGATGAATATTTGTCAGATTGTTTGTTGTGAATATATCTAGCCAACATAAAATATAGGCTTCAATTCTAGTCCAAATCAATAAGTATAGAACACACACATAATTTAATTTACAGTTGTGTTGAGAAGTATTAACACTTCTTTGTAACAAAGCTTTAAAAATCATTTGTCAAAAAATGCTTCCAGTCCAAAAACATTGCCACCAGATAAAAACCTCATATTGCCATTAGTGCTGAAAGAGTTAAGTCTTAAATAGCCCATTCTCAGGTGAGAGATCCAGGGCCTCATGGCCCTCTTGTTTCCATTTATGTACAAAGTATGATATAAAATGAAAGAACATAGGCAAATATAAGGTTAATTAGGCAATATTTTAGTTTTTTTTGTGTTCATCACTTTGGCTTGTCTGTGATTGGCTGAAATATTTTGTTCATAACCTCATGAATAAAAAAAAAATAACATTGGCGACGTGCTGTATTATGGAAAATAAAGTTGTAAAATACTATTATGTTTTATTACTCACTGAAATAGCCATATTAATGCTAAAATATAAGGAATGGAGCGGGTTTTTTCGTTTTCATGGGGGTATGAACAAAAAAACCTGATCACACATTCTATGAAACCGCTTCGCGATTTCATAGAGAGTGATCAGGTTTTTTTGTTCATACCCTCATGAAAACGAAAAAAAAGCTCTCCATTCCTTAAATGTTTATCAAAGTTAATTCCACACCTAGGTTTTTCGGCTGAATCTGCCAAGTTTTATGCTTTGGCGCAATACATACGTCTTCGCAAATGAAAAATAAGAAAAGTAGTGTGTCAAATGTTCATAGAAATGATCAAACTTAATATTTATGCATTATTCTCAGACTTTTGGAAACAAGTTTTATCTTTTTCAACCAGTTTGACCGTATCCATCATTTTTGCAGACTACACAAAATTGACATATCATTTTTAGGACTTTGAGGCTTCTTTAGACACTTTCTATGCCAAATTGCAAATATTAGGATAATTAGTCGCTCATTTTCAAAGAAATTTCAATTTTCCTATGCTACCACAGGCGTCCGAATTTCTATTACAGCAAAAAATGCGAAAAATCTCACAATACCTTGTTAAAATACTCAAAAAGTCTCTCTATATTGTCTATACGCTTTGATAAAAATGATCGTAATGGTAATTTGGGGAATCCCACACATGTTACTATAAATAGCCCCTCTATACGTCCATATAGTGTAATAATAATGACAAGGTGTGCAACGGTGTTTTACCCCCTCGCTCGATTCGGGCTATAATTCCCGCAGAAAAACGTCTAAAACGACCTGGTCCCAGGTAGAGACAGGTTCATAAATGATTTTTCTCGTGATCCACCACATCAATATTACATTTGGTCAGATTGTGTACTTAAGTCAGATTGCTTTTTGCCTCAATGTTTTCAAAAGTCGTCTGCTGCAGGTGTCCATAGTGTATGTATTATGAGATAAGGGTTAATAGCAAATTGTAAACACCAATTTCAGGGGCGACTTGGGAAAGTTCTCGTATCTGACGCAGTGTATTAAAGAAGGACTTCGTTTGTACAGCCCGGTATTTTTTATTCAACGACAGATCACCGAGCCTTTCACCATAGACAACTACTTCGTTCCTGCCTCGACCCATATAAGCATAAATATCTATAACTTGCATCACAATCCCACTGTGTGGGGGGACGACGCAGAAGAGTTTAAACCAGACAGGTTCTCACCAGAAAATACGGCGAAAATGCATCCATTTCAGTTTATACCATTTAGTGCAGGCCAGAGGTGAGTTTTGGTGTTTTCTCCTGCCTTGACAGTGTAAGATTTTCCATATATGTTTTCAGAGGTTGTTTGCTGTATATTTGTTGTATGTTGGAAATAATTTAGCAATTAAACCCTATTTTGAGGGTACTGACAAGACTTTTCTCAGTGACAAATTCTTTTGAATACCAAAATGAAAGGGTTTGGAGATTATTATTTAAACCATCCCTTTCCCAAGTGCAGATTTTGTCATTATGTGGGAAAGAGCTATAAGCTGTGATTTCTCAGTTGTGTCTCAGTTTGATGATGATTAGCAGGCGAGTTGTATTATACCCCAAGATACATAGTATATGGGGGCTATATAGGAGTCACGCTTGTCGGTCCATTGGTCTGTGGACATTTCTTGTTATACCCCCAGATACATAGTATATGGGGGCTATATAGGAGTCACGCTTGTCGGTCTGTTTGTCGGTCCCTTGGTCTGTGGACGTTTCTTGTTATACCCCAAGATACATAGTATATGGGGGCTATATAGGAGACACGCTTGTCGGTCCATTGGTCTGTGGACATTTCTTATTATACCCCAAGATACATAGTATATGGGGGCTATATAGGAGACACGCTTGTCGGTCTGTTTGTCGGTCCATTGGTCTGTGGACATTTCTTATTATACCCCAAGATACATAGTATATGGGGGCTATATAGGAGACATGCTTGTCGGTCGGTCAGTCGGTTTATTGGTCTGTTGACATTTCTTGTTATACCCCCAGATACATAGTATATGGGGGGTTATATAGGTTATATAGGAGTCACACTTATTGGTCTGTGGACGTTTCTTGGTATACCCCCAGATACATAGTATATGGGGGTTATATAGGAGTCACGCTTGTCGGTCCATTGGTCTGTTGACGTTTCTTGTTATACCCCCAGATACATAGTATATGGGGGTTATATAGGAGTCACGCTTGTCGGTCGGTTTGTCGGTCCATTGGTCTGTGGACGTTTCTTCTTATACTACCAGATACATAGTATATGGGGGTTATATAGGAGTCACGCTTGTCGGTCGGTTTGTCGGTCCATTGGTCTGTGGACGTTTCTTGTTATACCCACAGATACATAGTATATAGGAGACACGCTTGTCGGTCTGTTTGTCGATCCGTTGGTCTGTGGATATTTCTTGTGAACACTATTTCTCAGCAACCCTTGGTCAGAATTCAATATAACTTCACAAGAATGATTGATACCAAGCCTAGTTGTGCATATTGTCGGTGTGTTGCACTGGAATTATTAGCTCACCTGAGTTTTGCTAAAGGTAAGTTATTGTGATCGCCTTTTGTCCATCGTCCATCGTGCGTTGTGCGTCAACTTCTTCTCCTCAGTAACCAGTGGGTCAATTGGGATGAAACTACACATAAAGCATCCTCTCAATAACCTCACCAGATTTCCATCAAATTTTTGTGATCCATGCAGAAATCTGGTTTCCATGACAACAAAATGAAAAAAACTTCAAAATTCTTCTTCTCCCAGACTGGTTGGCAGATTTTCAAATAATTTTGTAGAAATGTTCCTTGGATGACCCTCTATCAGATTCCTTCAAGCCATGTCTAAAAACATGGCCGCCAGGGGGGGGCGGGGCTATTTTGCCTTATATGACTATAGTGAAAACTTAAAAAATCTTCTCCTCCGAAAGTGTCAGGCCGATTTTCAAATAATTTTGTAGAAATGTCCCTTAGATGACTCTCTATCTTACTTCAAGCCAAGTTGATTGGTCAGAAACTATGGCCGCCGGGGGGCGGGGCTATTTTGCCTTATATGGCTATAGTGAAAACTTAAAAAATCTTCTCCTCCGAAAGTGTCTTCTTCTTCTCCCAGACTGGTTGGCAGATTTTCAAATAATTTTGTAGAAATGTTCCTTGGATGACCCTCTATCAGATTCCTTCAAGCCATGTCTAAAAACATGGCCGCCAGGGGGGGCGGGGCTATTTTGCCTTATATGACTATAGTGAAAACTTAAAAAATCTTCTCCTCCGAAAGTGTCAGGCCGATTTTCAAATAATTTTGTAGAAATGTCCCTTAGATGACTCTCTATCCGATTCCTTCAAGCCAAGTTGATTGGTCAGAAACTATGGCCGCCAGGGGGCGGGGCTATTTTGCCTTATATGGCTATAGTGAAAACTTAAAAAATATTCTTCTCCGAAAGTGTCAGGCCGATTTTCAAATAATTTTGTAGAAATGTTCCTTAAGTGACCCACTATCAGATACCTTCAAGCCATGTTGATTGGTCGAAAAACATGGCTGCCAGTGGGCAGGGCTCTTTTGCCTTACATGGCTATAGTGAAAACTTAAAAAATCTTTTTCTCCCAAACTGGTTGGCAGATTTTCAAATAATTTTGTAGAAATGCTCCTTGGATGACCCTCTATCAGATTCCTTCAAGCCATGTTGATTGGTCGAAAAACATGCCGCCAGAGGGGCGGGGCTATTTTGCCTTATATGGCTATAGTGAAAACTTAAAAAATCTTCTCCTCCGAAAGTGTCAGGCCGATTTTTAAATAATTTTGTAGAAATGTTCCTTGGATGACCCTCTATCAGATTCCTTCAAGCCATGTTGATTTGTTCGAAAAACATGGCCACCAGGGGGCGGGGCTATTTTGCCTTATATGGCTATAATGAAAACTTAAAAAATCTTCTCCTCCGAAAGTGTCAGGCCGATTTTCAAATAATTTTGTAGAAATGTTCCTTAAGTGACCCACTATCAGATACCTTCAAGCCATGTTGATTGGTTGAAAAACATGGCTGCCAGTGGGCAGGGCTCTTTTGCCTTATATGGCTATAGTGAAAACTTAAAAAATATTTTTCTCCCAAACTGGTTGGCAGATTTTCAAATAATTTTGTAGAAATACTCCTTGGATGACCCTCTATCAGATTCCTTCAAGCCATGTTGATTGGTCGAAAAACATGCCGCCAGAGGGGCGGGGCTATTTTGCCTTATATGGCTATAGTGAAAACTTAAAAAATCTTCTCCTCCGAAAGTGTCAGGCCGATTTTTAAATAATTTTGTAGAAATGTTCCTTGGGTGACCCTCTATCCGATTCCTTCAAGCCAAGTTGATTGGTCAGAAACTATGGCCGCCAGGGGGCGGTGCTTATATAGCTCAAGTGGAAAAAAAAAATCAGATGAGCGATCCAGGGCCATCATGGCCCTCTTGTTTTTAAATGAGTTATGGCCCCTTGAATTTCTCATACATATGTATATTGTCAGGCACCAGCTGTGGATATTTCTAGTTATTTTAGCATTGAAAATGGAAAAATCACATTTTAAACTGTTATTCATTTATCTTATGTGCTATATTTCTGTTTAACTGCTCTCAAAATATTTGACAAGAAAATTAAACATCTTGAACATTTAAAGTGTCAATTCTTTACATAGTTAACAGAATTAGAAAAGGAGAAAATGCTTGTTTTGTTATATTTCTTTGGCGTTCAGGGTTATGGGCATTACAACTGATAAGATGGGGGCCATGATAATTTTAACAGGCAATGAAAATCTTTTGGGTCATGAAAAACTTACTGGTCCATGATAAACTTACAGGGCTATGAACAATTTTACCAGGCCATGAAAAACTTTGGGGCAATTGAATTTTACCGGGCCATGAAGAACTTACCAGGCCATGAAAAACGTATCAGGTCATTAATCCATTACTTCACATGACTTTTCAAGGGACGTCTGCTTTACAAACATCAGACGAACAATTTCAACAATATAGAAAACTGAAAAATTTATATTGATATACAGTTGAAAACATTGCAATAAAAGGTGAAATTGCTCGTTTTGAGCAATTTCACCTTTTATTGCAATGTTTTCAAAAGTCATGTTCAATGGCAGGTGTCAGAATTTAATGTCGTCTGTGTGAAGTAATGGGTTAAAATCTTACCGGCATTTTTTGATTACTGGTAAGATTGGGCCATGATATTTTTACAGGGCCATGAAAAACTTAAAGGCAGTACCTGACAACTGGTAATTTGCTCAATAAATGTTGTGTGAGAAAACCAGGAAATGCATGAGTAGGTGAACTGGCCGCCTTGATATAACTGAGAAATTGTTAAAAACAGCGTTAAACCCCAATCAATCAATCAATCAATTGCTCAATAAATGCCATAAGGTATCCGAAATACTGTACAAACAGCATAAAACACCATTTAAACAAACAAACAAACAAATCATTTAATTTCTGTGGAGATAACAGATAAAGAATACCTACAAATATTTTTTTTTTGCATAAAGGTTGTAACTACAACTTTTTGAAAACATTGTGGCAAAAGTAGAAATTGCTCATAATGAGCAATTTCTCCTTTGCCACAGTCATTTCAACTCCATTTAATAATTAAGCTTTCAGTTGAAGATTTATCATGTTTTTGTCTGTATGTTTTCAAAGTTGTCTGCTGCACATTTGTTGTATGTGGGAAAGGGTTAAACAGCTTATATTGCAGGAATTGTACAATTGACAACATTTTGATATGAATGAGATAAAAGTTATTGAATATTCAAGATTCAGTTGCACACTTTTTTGCATGGAAATATCAAATATGTCAATCAAGTAAGAAGGAAGTTAACCCTTACCCTCATACGACAATTCTGCAGCAGACGACTTTGAATTTATTTTGTCAAAACATAGAAAATCTCCATAATTGAATGGATAACCCCTATGACAAAAAGTGGAAAACATTGTGGCAAAAGGAGAAATTGCACGTTTTGTGCAATTTCTTCTTTTGTCACTATGTTTTCAAAAAGCCGTCTGCTGCAGTCTTTTAAAATATTTATGTTGCAGGAATTGTATTGGACAGAATTTCGCTATGAATGAGATAAAAGTTATTGTGGCCAGAACATTGCAAAGGTAAGAAGTCACAACACATTGTTCGTATTGTTAATACCTCTTCAGTAGAAGATTAACCCTTAGCCTCTCGTATCAAAGGTCCCTGGTTCGAGTCCCGTGATGAGCGGGCCCTGACTTTGGGATTTTTCCACACAAACGGCGCGAGTACTGGTGAAGTCTCCAGGAAGCAGACATCGAGCGTGATTAATCTAAGCCCAAGGCTTGTTTCGCAATCGATGTAAAATAAATAAGTTTAAACTAAACCCTTTCCCTCATACGACAATTCTGCAGCAGACGACTTTGAACATATTTTGTAAAAAAATAGAACATCTCTATAATTGAATGGATAACCTATGACTAAAAGTGGCCCTTTCCCACATATAGACGTTTTCTGACGCCTCTGCGACAGACAGCTTTTTGAAAACATAGTGACAAAAGAAGAAATTGCTCAAAACGATCAATTTCTACTTTTGCCAAAAGATTTCCATATATGTCCCCAGATGGTTTCAAAGTCCACTGCTGTAAATTTGTTGAATATATAAGAGAAAATCGTGGAGTATGAGGAGTTTTTCATTTCCCCACAATGTTTCTTCTCTGTAAAAGATCATTATATTTTGAAACATAAATTTATCTTGAAATATTAAAACATTTTCTTTTTGGTAAATCATGTGGGATAAGCAACTGAGAATCAGTAGTGGATTTAATTTGGTAAAAAGTGAAGTCATGTGAAATATACCGTATTACGAAATGTTTTCAACTTCATTCAATAATTAAACAATCATTATCCATGTTTACCTGCAAGTTTGGAAAGTTCCCTCTACCAAGTCCAAGGTAGCAATGCTCTCTGTCAATCCAGGGGTTGTCAGTTCAAGCCAACATTCTTTCTGAGCATTGACAAAATTGAATACATCAAGCTTCATTTGTCTTCTACAAATGGGCTAAGTCTATTTGGAAAAAAGTATGCAGTTGCTTGAAGTACTGGTGTAAAAAATAACAAGGAAACACATGTGAAGGTGAACTGACTGCCATGATTGTTGGAACAGTGTTAACCCTTTCCCTCATACAACAATTTTGCAGCAGACGACTTTTAACATATTTTGTCAAAAAATAGAAAATCTCTATAATTGAATGGATAACCTATGACTATAAGTGGAAAACATTGTGGCAAATGGAGAAATTGCTCATCTTGAGCAATTTCTTCTTCTGTCACTATGTTTTCAAAAAGCTGTGTGCTGCAGAGGCAGCAGAAAGCATCTATATGAGGGAAAGGGATAATCAATGTTGTCAGCTGCAGATATATTGTATGTGGGATTTTTAGCTCGACTATTCGAAGAATATGAGAGCTATACTACTCACCCTGGCGTCGGCGTCGGCGTCGCCGTCGGCGTCCACGTCACACTTTGGTTAAGGTTTTGCATGCAAGTTCTTAAATACTACATGTATTGCATTGAAACTTTCTACAACCCTACCAAACTATCACACCAATGTAGATTATCAAGTTAGATAACTCTATCCTGCATTTTATGCAAGTTATGGCCCTTTTTTACTTAGAATTTCTGGTTAAAGTTTTGCGTGCAACTGAAGTAAGAGTCCATATCTCAGTATTTAATTGATGCATTGCATTGAAACTTTATACAGCACTACCCAACTATCACACCTATGTAGATTATCAAGTTAGATAACTCTATCCTGCATTTTATGCAAGTTATGGCCCTTTTTTTACTTAGAAATTCTGGTTAAAGTTTTGCGTGCAACTAAATTAAGAGTCCATATCTCAGTATTTACTTGATGCATTGCATTGAAACTTTCTACAACCCTACCCAACTATCACACCTGTGTAGATTATCATCTAAGATAACTCTATCCTGCATTTTATGCAAGTTATGGCCCTTTTTTTACTTAGAAATTCTGGTTAAAGTTTTGCATGCAACTAAATTAAGAGTCCATATCTCAGTATATACTTGATGCATTGCATTGAACCTTTATACAACCCTACCCAACTATTACACCTATGTAGATTAACAAGTTAGATAACTCTATCCTGCATTTTAGGCAAGTTATGGCACTTTTTTTTACTTAGAAATTCTGGTTAAAGTTTTGCGTGCTACTAAATTAAGAGTCCATATCTCAGTATTTACTTGCTGCATTGCATTGAAACTTTCTACAACCCTACCCAACTATTACACCTGTGTAGATTATCAAGTATGATAGCTCTATTCTGCATTTTATGCAAGTTATGGCCCTTTTTTTACTTAGAAATACTGGTTAAAGTTTTGCGTGCAACTAAATTAAGAGTCCACGTCTCAGTATATACTTGATGCATTGCATTGAACCTTTATACAACCCTACCCAACTATCACACCTATGTAGATTATCAAGTATGATAACTCTATCCTGCATTTTATGCAAGTTATGGCCTTTTTGGACTTATAAATTCTGGTTAAAGTTTTGCATGCAACTACATAAAGAGACCATCTCTTAGTAACTACTTGATGCATTGCATTGAAACGTTATACAGCCCTTACCAACCAGCATTTTATGCAAGTTATGGACCTTTTTGGACTTAGAAATTCTGGTTAAAGTTTTGCAACTACATTTAGAGTGTAATCTCAGTAACAACTTGAACAATTGTATTGAAACTTTATACAACCTTTCCCAATTGTACAACTATAAACACAACCAATTAAGATAACTCTATCCTGTATATGGTGCAAATTGTTGCCCTTTTTTTACTTAGAAATTATGGTTAAAGGTTTGCGTGCAACTACATTAAGAGTCCATATCTTAGTAACTACTTGATGCATTCCATTGAAAGGTTATACAACCCTATCTAACCATCAAACCTATGAAAATAATCATGTTAAATAACACTATCCTGCATATAATGCAAATTATCACCCACTAAGAAATTGTGGTTAATGTTTTGCATGCAACTACATTAGAGTCCATTATCTCGGTAACTTAAATAAGCGGTGGAATAGTCGAGCGCGCTGTCCTCCGACAGCTCTTGTTTGTTTTGTTTTTTACACCATTTTCAACATTACTTAACTTATATCAAGGGGACGGAACACTTACAAACAAAACCAATACTAGGCTGGGAAACGTGCCTAACAAAAGGGCACTCTGCGATTGAAAATGGTACTGTGTATTGTATTTCAGGTACAAGTTATCAGTAAAACCAGGTCATGTGACAAAGAAACAAATGGGAGTGGTAATGAGAACGGCGAATGGAGCCTTGTTAAATGTTGAAACAAGGACGGACATTCATTAGTCCTTCCCATCATGCAACATGCAACCTGCAACAAATCTGCAGCAGACGACTTTGTTTACATTAAGAAAAACAAATGGAAAATCTCAATAAATGAAAATATAATTGTTGAATAACGTTGAAACGCATGTGGCAAAAATGAACAAATTACCTATATGAGCAATTTCTCATTTTGCCACAATGTTTTCTAAAGTCATCTGCTGCAGAAGAGTCAAAAATCAAGAGTTTCAACGATAAATTGGAATTAACTCAGGGCGGTTACAATTTTTTAGATATACATGTACATCTGTTTTGATTTTGATCCCTATTCATGGTATTAACTCTTTCCCTTATACGACAATTTTGCAGCAGACGACTTTGAACGTATTTTGTCAAAACATAGAAAATCTCCATAATTGAATGGATAACATTGTGGCAAAAGGAGAAATTGCACGTTTTGTGCAATTTCTTCTTTTGACACTGTTTTCAAAAAGCCGTCTGCTGCAGAGGCGTCAGAAAGCGTCTATATGAGGGAAAGGGTTAAATGAATGTTCGAAGTTATTAAAGGAGTTTCTATAGCTATTGTATTGGACATTTTTTATTAGTATGCATTGTTATGAATGTTTTGCTTCGTTCTGTTTTATTGTGGTTTTATGCCGTTTTCAACATTATTTCAGTTATATGACAGTTCATTTATTCATGGGTAAAAAAACCAATCCGTACTAGGCAATTAAATGTGCCTTTTCACGTGCACTCCAACATGACTGCCCAATCTGTGGTTGAGTGGTTAGCGTAGGGGATTTGAAACCAGATGTTCGCAGTCATATGCTGCAGAATTGTCGTATGAGGGAAAGGGTTAACATGTAGAGTCAGTTCGAACCCACCTTTTGTGTAGTGTCATCAGATCCAAAATACTTCAGCAATTACAGTATTCCGGTCTGATTTTTATCCCTTTCCCTCAAACTTGAAAATATTTTGTCAAAAAATAGAAAATCTCTATAATTTAATTGATAACCTATGCCTCAACCCTTTCCCTCATACAGCAATTCAACAGCAGAAGACTTTGAACATATTTTGTCAAAAACTAGAAAATCTAGAAAATCTCTATAATTGAATGGATAACCTATGACCAAAAGTTCAAAACATTGTGGCAAAAGGAGAAATTGCACGTTTTGTGCAATTTCTTCTTTTGTCACTATGTTTCCAATAAGCCATCTGCTGCAGAGGCGTCAGAAAGCGTCTATATGAGGGAAAGGGTTAAAGTGGAAAATATTGTGGCAAAAGGATGAATTGCTTCTTTTGTCACTGTTTTCAAAAAGCAGTCTGCTACAACCAAATGGAAAAAACTTGGATGACCCTCTATCAGTTCCTTGATTTGTCGAAAAACATGGCAGCCATAGGGCGTGGCTATTTTCCCTTAAATGGCTATAGCGAAATCTTCTCCTTCGAAAGAGTCAGGCCGATTTTCAAATAGTTTTGTAGAAATGTTTTAAGGATGACCCTCGATCAGATACCTTCAAGCCATGACGTTGATTGGTCGAAAACTATGGCCGCCATGGGGGCTGGGCTATTTTGCCTTATATGGGTATAGTGAAAACTTAAAATATCTGCTCCTACGAAAGTGCCAAGCCATGTTGATTGGTCAAATAACATGGCCACCAGAAAAAGGCCGTTTGGAGATTTAATTTTTGCCCAATGGCAGTGGAGCGATACTGGCCCTCTTATATAAACTTACCTGACCAAAAAATTAGTTAATGTGGTTGGAATGACAAATCATATTGCATAAGTCAGGTGAGCGATCCAGGGCCTTTTTTTTTTCTATTGCCATCAAAACCAGGATTATACAATGATAACAATTTTGATGAGGATGTCCTCTATGAAATTAGAGCAGAAACTGTTGACGGACGCCAGACAAATAAAAGACCACAATAACTCACCTTGAGCACTTTGTGAGCCAACAAATCTTTGCAAAAATATGTAAAATTTCTATAAATGAGTTAAGATATTTGTTGATAACATTTGAGGCAAAATGATCAATTTCCAAATCAATTTGTCCCTTTGCTACAATATTTGTGTGCCTTTGGGCAAGAGATAATAAGGAAATAATGAGATGTTATGCAACTTTCGATCATGATATGTCCTGGGTTAGTTACCAGTATCAATCACTGAAAGATGAACAACGCAGGATGTTGGCGCAATCAGCAGGCGTCTAATAATTAATCAGCGTTTTATGCTGCTTTTTAAACAATTTTTCAGTTATATCATGGTGTTTCCTGGGCAAGTTCTACTGGTCTATTTAGCAAGACATCAGTCAGTCGTAATGATAACCTAACATTCCAGAGTGCAGCCATTACTTCCATTTTTAGCTCGACTATTCGAAGAATATGAGAGCTATACTACTCACCCTGGCGTCGGCGTCGTCGTCGGCGTCCACGTCACACTTTGGTTAAGGTTTTGCATGCAAGTTCTAAAATACTACATGTATTGCATTGAAACTTTCTACAACCCTACCAAACTATCACACCAATGTAGATTATCAAGTTAGATAACTCTGTCCTGCATTTTATGCAAGTTATGGCCCTTTTTTACTTAGAAATTCTGGTTAAAGTTTTGCGTGCAACTAAAGTAAGAGTCCATATCTCAGTATTTACTTGATGCATTGCATTGAAACTGTCTACAACCCTACCCAACTATCCCACCTATGTAGATTATCAAGTAAGATAACTCTATCCTGCACTTTATGCAAGTTATGGCCCTTTTTTTACTTAGAAATTCTGGTTAAAGTTTTGCGTGCAACTAAATTAAGAGTCCATATCTCAGTATTTACTTGATGCATTGCATTGAAACTTTTTACAACTCTACCCAACTATCACACCTATGTAGATTATCAAGTAAGATAACTCTATCCTGCACTTTATGCAAGTTATGGCCCTTTATTTACTTAGAAATTCTGGTTAAAGTTTTGCGTGCAACTAAATTAAGAGTCCATATTTCAGTATATACTTGATGCATTGCATTGAACCTTTATACAACCCTACCCAACTATCACACCTATGTAGATTATCAAGTTAGATAACTCTATCCTGCATTTTATGCAAGTTATAGCCCTTTTTTTACTTAGAAATTCTGGTTAAAGTTTTGCGTGCAACTAAATTAAGAGTCCATATCTCAGTATTTACTTGATGCATTGCATTGAAACTTTCTACAACCCTACCCAACTATTACACCTGTGTATATTATCAAGTATGATAACTCTATTCTGCATTTTATGCAAGTTATGGTCCTTTTTTTTTCTTAGAAATTCTGGTTAAAGTTTTGCGTGCAACTAAAGTAAGAGTCCATATCTCAGTATTTACTTGATGCATTGCATTGAAACTGTCTACAACCCTACCCAACTATCCCACCTATGTAGATTATCAAGTAAGATAACTCTATCCTGCACTTTATGCAAGTTATGGCCCTTTTTTTACTTAGAAATTCTGGTTAAAGTTTTGCGTGCAACTAAATTAAGAGTCCATATCTCAGTATTTACTTGATGCATTGCATTGAAACTTTTTACAACTCTACCCAACTATCACACCTATGTAGATTATCAAGTAAGATAACTCTATCCTGCACTTTATGCAAGTTATGGCCCTTTATTTACTTAGAAATTCTGGTTAAAGTTTTGCGTGCAACTAAATTAAGAGTCCATATTTCAGTATATACTTGATGCATTGCATTGAACCTTTATACAACCCTACCCAACTATCACACCTATGTAGATTATCAAGTTAGATAACTCTATCCTGCATTTTATGCAAGTTATAGCCCTTTTTTTACTTAGAAATTCTGGTTAAAGTTTTGCGTGCAACTAAATTAAGAGTCCATATCTCAGTATTTACTTGATGCATTGCATTGAAACTTTCTACAACCCTACCCAACTATTACACCTGTGTATATTATCAAGTATGATAACTCTATTCTGCATTTTATGCAAGTTATGGTCCTTTTTTTTCTTAGAAATTCTGGTTAAAGTTTTGCGTGCAACTAAATTAAGAGTCCATGTCTCAGTAAATACTTGATGCATTGCATTGAAACTTTCTACAACCCTACCCAACTATCACACTTGTGTAGATTATCAAGTATGATAACTCTATCCTGCATTTTATGCAAGTTATGGCCTTTTTGGACTTGGAAATTCTGGTTAAAGTTTTGCATGCAACTACATAAAGAGACCATCTCTTAGTAAACTACTTGATGCATTGCATTGAAACTTTATACAGCCCTTACCAACCATCACATCTATGTAAACAATCAAGTATGATTACTCTATCCAGCATTTTATGCAAGTTATGGACCTTTTTGGACTTAGAAATTCTGGTTAAAGTTTTGCAACTACATTTAGAGTGTAATCTCAGTTACAACTTGAAAAATTGCATTGAAACTTTATACAACCTTTCCCAATTGCACAACTATAAACACAACCAATTAAGATAACTCTATCCTGTATATGGTGCAAATTGTTGCCGTTTTTTTACTTAGAAATTATGGTTAAAGGTTTGCGTTAAACTACATTAAGAGTCAATATCTTAGTAACTACTTGATGCATTCCATTGAAAGGTTATACAACCCTTTCTAACCATCACACCTATGAAAATAATCATGTTAAATAACACTATCCAGCATATAATGCAAATTATCACCCACTAAGAAATTGTGGTTAATGTTTTGCATGCAACTACATTAGAGTCCATTATCTCAGTAACTTAAATAAGTGGTGGAATAGTCGAGCGCGCTGTCCTCCGACAGCTCTTGTTATACGACCGTTTCTTAAAAACGGTACGTATTATGGTATGGTCATGTCCCTCCGTCCGTTCGGGTTTTCCGCACTTTTTTCTTACATACTTTGAGCTATTGAGCTGAAATTTTGTATACGGCTTTGTAGTGATGTGTTACAGATAAAGTTCACATTTCCTGGGATTTCGTCAGTTTTTGAATGAGTTATGCCCCTTTTTGGACTTAGAATATTGGTTTTCCACACTTTTTTTCTACATGCTTTTATGTATTGACCTGAAATTATGTATACAGCTTTGTAATCAAGTGTCACAGATCAAGTTCACATTTCCTCGAATTTCGTCAATATTTGAATGAGTTATGCCCCTTTTTGGACTTAGAATATTGGTTTTCCGCACTTTTCTCCTACATACTTTGAGCTATTGACCTGAAATTTTGTATAAGGCTTTGTAATCATGTGTCACAGATCAAGTTCACATTTCCTGGTATTTTTCATAGTTTCCCATTATTCTTTAACAACTTATTCCTGAACGACTTTATTAACTTTTTACAAACAAACAATATATCAAAACAAACAGGAAAAATTACAAAGAAGTTCCCGACGGGCGTATTATGTACCGTTTGCGGTACTCTTGTTTAAGTCTTTGGCATGACCCTGGGGCCGATGCTCTACCACTACAGTACTGAGTCCGTTAAGTGTCAAATAAACTCCATGTTGTGGGTACTCAAAATGATCATCTACGAGTGCTGATTTTTTTGAGAATCACAATATAGGATTTGAGACCATGAAGTTTGTCACTAATCTAGAGCACTAGCCCAGATTTTTTAAAAGCATGAAAACTGGGAAGTGATCCAAATCATGTATCTGTCTACGAAGGCAAGCCATTAAACAAGTATTAAAACAGTACTTCATGCTCAAGTGTGCTAAAAATTATTAAACTAGGCAAGTATGTAATTGGGCAGTAGCAAATTCTTTCTTAAAATATGCCATCCACAATTCTTACGTAAAATATACCATCCACAATTCTTTTTCAGGACTGGACCAGATAATTCTGAAAACGTAAGTTCTGTTAATACACAACAATAAAAACAACCCAGATGAGATTTACCAATTTTTATTTCTTTCTTTAAAATTTAATATATTCCGGTCTTGTTGTCAGGTTTTTAGTTCGCTCAATACTATTCTTATCCTTTAAATAACAGTTGATCTTTACTTTCTGTCTTTAGTAAGTACAACTGTGAGCAATTAAAACATAGGGAAAATATCAGTTAGCGCAGATGAAAGTTAAACAGCCAATGTGTGCTGATGTACTTCTATCAATTGAGTTCAAAAACTTTGGGAGTGAGTTATTGGTATAAAATAGTGAAGAGTTAAAATAAATTCAACAAAAGTATATATATAAGGATGAAAAGACAAAACAAAATCTACCACCACTGCATACAACAAATAACATTGATATATCATTGTTTAAATGTACAGTAATGGTGAACCACCAGCTCGGTTCAATAGCACTATTATCTGGCTAGGGCTGAAGTTTTATAAAAACTTCAAATAAGAAATAAAAAATAACATGGAATTACAAACACACATACACTACTTTCTTTAAATACAACAGCACTCATTACTAACATTCAAAACATGTGTATATTGTGTCACATTTACAAAGGCTTCAAAAAGTGTAGAAACAGTTCTCATATCAAGATTTGGCAAGCTGCACTATGTCTACACTATTCATGGATCCTTAGCCAAAGTTTGACAAACAAAACATGGAGAAAAAAGTCTCCGGCAAATCTCATTTTTGTTTTAATATTTTACCGCTACCATGGAACTCTGCCTTCCTTCAATAAGATTCAATTTGCATGGGATCTTGGTTGAAACACTTGCTGATTTTACTTTAGCACAGTTTGTCAATAAAAAATAATTTGTTTATTCTTATATTTTCTAGCCTAATATAATCAACTAAATGAAAAACAGTCATTAGATTCTTATCCAAGGAAAAAGCAGACAAAGCTAACAGCGACTTATTGATCAGATTCACAACAAAATTACACACGGGTGTTTGTCTACTTCTTAGTATACAGAATTTTGCAATGTATTTTCCTTCAACATATTTACATCTCTTACTGAAGACATTCATATAGCATAATTGTGGAACAGTATGAAAAAATAATGCCAGAAGTCTCAAATTTGAACTGTAAATTGCAAAAGCTATGTTTCATAGAAACGTGTCCATCACATATCGCCTGCAAACATAATTCAAACACTGTGAATAATTTTTTTCTGAATCCAACTCCAGACAGACCAGCATGGGTTTCATCTTTACTTGTCAACACTGACCATGTGTTTGATGAGGTCTATAACACGACAGCTGTATCCAAACTCATTGTCATACCTGAAATACAGAGGTAAATGATATATATTTTCTATGTGTAACCAGGTCCATCTTGCTCAGCATGTGGCTCGACTATGATCTGTATATTTTTCCCAATATTCAGCAATAGCCAGATCAATGAAAAAAATATTAGAATTGGTCAAGTTACACTGACTTTCAGATCAGCCTATGTGTTTGTCCTGTCTTATAAGGATCTTCACCTTTCACATATAGCTGATCTAAGTCTGCAAAATTAGCAGTTGTCCTGTTGTCTATGGCCAACAGACTTCCTGAAACTCCGTCAGACCTTCAGACCTGACTCACAGAATCTTGAAAGGTTTGACTAAAATCCTTTCTTGTCAGCCCAAAGATAAATTTGCAAATCAGCACTGGAAATTTCATTATTTTTTTTAAACAGTGGTTTGTCTAACCCTTTCCCACATACATGAAATCTGCAGCAGATGACATTAGAAATGTCTACTAAAAAATAAATTGTAAATCTCTTATAATTGAAGCTATAATTACTGATAAAAGTTGATTGCTGTTAAATAAATCGAAATGACCAATAACTACTCTCTTCAAATCAAACTTCTGATGTTGCAAATTGTTTGGTCTGACAGAAATATTAGGTTAGTAAGACCAAATGTCTGCCAGGAGTCTCACGAGTTTCGGGAAGTCTGGGCCAATAACTTTTGGTTCAAACTAGTGAACTATTTCCTTTGGTCAGTGTATTATAACATTACCTAACATTTAAGATTAATCAGAAGCATCTTGGTAGCTGCTAAAGGATTGATGTTTTTAACCTCAAACTCTAAAGGTTGGCAATTTAGATGTTTTAATTTCTAAAACATCTTAAGATTGATTTTCCTGTTGCATGACTAAACAAGAGGACCATGATGGTCCTAATTCCTTCATCTGATTTAATAGATTTCAATGTTCTAACGATATACATACAAGGAAAACAAGCAAGGCCCCCTTTGTAGTCATCCAAGGAATATTTGTTCAAAATTGTTTTCTAATAAGCTCTGAAAGTATTTTTGTATTTTAAGATTTTTTAAATTTTCATAATATACACATACGTATAAAAAAAATATAAGCACCGCTCCCTAGCGTTAATGTTTTTCTATGGATTTGAAATATTTGAACAATCTTGGTAGTGTCACCCAATGAACATTTGTGCAAAAATAATTTTCAAATAAGGCTTGTACTTTTGAACAAGATCTTGCATATTTCCCTTTTCTGATGACGCAGCAACCAAAGTTCTAATTGGAATTACATTCTTTGAACAAATTTTGATCAGGGCCACCTAGGGAACTCCCTGTGAAATAGCTTTGATGTTGGACAGGTAGTTTCAGAGAAGAAGATTTGAACAGACGCTGGACATGAAATGATTACAATAGCTTTGTGCTCAGGAGACCAAAAAACTTATTTCTTTAAATGAGTGGATTTTGACACCTTTTTCTACATTATTTCAATAAAATCATAGTTAACCTATTTCTAAGCTCTCTCATACCTTTACTCTACACAACATTCTTCCCAGGCAGATGGCTACCTTCAAACAGATGGTAAACAAAGGACACAAGTCAACAACTTTTGTCAATTGTCAGAAAAAACAAATGGCCAAGCATAGATTCAAACTCATAACACTTGAAATTACAGACAGAAGTATCCTGGTTAAACTTAAATCATGGCCCTATATTACGCACAAGAGTAAACATAAATACGTTTCATGATAGAATAATCATGTTCACCATATAAGGTGAAACTACACCACCCTTTATGAGCCTCATTTTTTTTTTAATGTCAGCCTTCATTTTAGCAATTTTGATGAAGATGTGTACAAATTTCATTTGCATATGGGAAACTGTTTTTGAGTTACGGGCAAGGTAAAAGTTGTTGCATGAATTTCTAAGTACAAAAAGGGGCATAACTGAAATAATTATTTAATCCAGAGTTATGTGACTTGGTATATACATGCATTTTGTCTCTAGGAAGATGTATACCAAGTTTCATTTGAATATGTGGAACATTTTTTGAGTTTTGAGTAGTTGTTTTGGAACGACGCAGACACTAACAATAACGCCGCCAAGGGTATCACAATAACTCTTATTAATTTATTTCTTTGAAACTAGACGAGCTAATTAATCAGAAGATCATTTGTATTTAATTATTTCTTAATTCTGACCACCAGTTACAGAAGAGAAAATTCTTAAATTGACAGATGGCACGAAAAATGTTATTCTTTATGTTACTTAAGTAAAACCAGGGTAGAAAATGTATCGTTTTTTATCAATAAAGTGAACTTGGAGTCGTTTTCAATTGTCCCGATGAAGAGGTTTCCTATTTAAAAATACTTACCCCGTTACTGACAGGGTAGAATTTGCGATGGAAAAAGTATAGAAAACAAGAAAATCTCACCGATTATAGGGGTATGTAATATGTCAGTTATCATATTTTAATGCCCCAAATACAAAAATAACACTTATTTTCTTAAAATTGGAAATTTTATTTTTTTTCGACAGTTGGGTATCTGGAGTTCAGTCGCTTTAAAGGTTTTCCTCTCGTTTTCTTTCATTTGAAGATGACCATGTCAGGATCATTTATGCTTAAATAGAATTGACCCCCATGGTATGGGAGATTTTGTTTTGAATAATGGTTTATGACCATGGACGGTGAATGATCAGAAAAGCTCACATTGAGCACTTCATGCTCATGCGAGTTAAAAACACTTTCTAAGATACTCACCAAGATACAAGTTTGACAAACTTGGAACTGAGGGATATACCAGCCCTGGCATCAAAAATGCTGCTATGAGTATCTCCAATAAAGTCGGAGGATACCACTTGATCTTCAGTGTAGCCTAAATATGGTTTCATATAAGTTTCTGATGCTTCTTTTAGTGCAGCTTTAATGTCATCATAGGAAGCCTTTAGAAAGGAGAATGATAATTAACATTTACACTGAAATAACATATTCAACACAGCAGACGTCTCTGAAAATATCTAAGCAAAAAACTATTGAAAATTTCTAAAAAAAGGAAATTAAAATGGCTGAATACTAGTTGAAAATATTGAAACAAAGCAGAAACGGCTCATCATGATTGCTGCTGATGTGTCAAAACATGTCAATTGATTTTTACACAATTAATGTCAGGAAGAGAGTAAAACAAACACTAGCTGGTTGACAACAGAGCTCGCCAAACTTGTAAATGATTGCAATTTCTGATGACAAAGAGCTTGCCAACTTGTAAATGATTGCAATTCCTGATGACAACAGAGCTCGCGACACTTGTAAACAATTGCAATCTCTTATGACAGCAGAGCTCGCCAAACTTGTAAATTATTTCAATCCCTGATGACAGCAGAGCTCGCCAAACTTGTAAATGATTGCAATCTCTTATGACAGCAGAGCTCGCCAAACTTGTAAATTAATTCAATCCCTGATGTCAACAAAGCTCGCCAAACTTGTAAATGATTGCAATCCCTGATAACAGCAGAGCTCGTCAAACTTGTAAATGATTGCAATCTCTTTTGACAGTAGAGCTCGCCAAACTTGTAAATGATTGTAATCCCTGATGTCAACAAAGCTCGCCAAACTTGTAAAATATTACAATCCCTGATGACAGCAGAGCTCGCCAAACTTGTAAATGATTGCAATCCCTGATGACAGCAGAGCTCGCCAAACTTGTAAATGATTGCAATCCCCGATGTCAACAAAGCTCGCCAAACTTGTAAATGATTGCAATCCCTGATGACAGCAGAGCTCGCCAAACTTGTAAATGATTGCAATCTCTGATGACAGCAGAAGCTCTAGTGTGATAAATGTTCCACTGGCTAAATGTATCAATGCAGCTGGGAGACACTTACTTCTTTTTCAAGTCGGCAAGTCAGATCTACAACAGATACATCCTGTACAGGAACACGGAAAGCCATACCAGTCAATTTACTGAAAGAAACAAAGCTTTCTATCATAAAATTACAGCACTCTAACATCAAATGCTTATCAAAATTGCATACTATCATATTGGACACTTCTGTACGATTTGAGCCATTAAACATAACTAGAATGGAGTGCTCCCCGGAGCACGTGTGTCACCTGCCGGCGCCTTGTCAGAAAATTTTAATTTTTGACAGAAAAGGGGCAATAACTCTGATATAAAAAATATTTGGATTATCCCCCTTTTGTGAACCCATCACAAAGATTGATATAAACATTTGTCAATAGTTTCAATCCAATCCTTTGAGTAGAAAAAAAGTTATTTGAAAACGTGACGAAAAAGTGTGACGACAGACAGCGGACAGACGCCGGACAAAAAAAAAAGTAATCCCTAAGTGCCGACCATGTTACGCAGGTGACACAAAAACCCACAATCCTAGACTATGCGGGAAGATCAAGATCAATCTGTAACTCTGATCAGGATCTTCAACATTTGTCATCTAGTAATAATACAAATATGCTTGATTGATCCAAGTCATATCATGGCAGCCATTCACACACCATGTGTTTCCTGGCTTTCTCACACAACAGTCTTTCCAAGCAACTGGCTGCTCAGATTGACAAATTTCCTTGAAGTTGATCAAGACCATAATTGCAATTAATTTAAAAAACCTGAATTGTTAATTTTTAACTGCCTCATTTTCATGACTTAACGACATTGAAAATATATCTAGGGCATCCCCTCAAAACTAAATCAATAGGGCAGATCTTCTGGGGAACAAGAACATTTAAATTATCCTCAGTGGTTTTGTATTCTTAAGCAAGCGTGTAACATGCTGTACACAGATACATGGCAGCGATGCTATATTCCCTCTGCACTATGTTGCAAGGGGATAACAATAGGGAGACAAGCTTGAACTTTTCTTCAAAGATTCTCTAAAAACCTTTCATACCATATGACTGTCACGATGCAGCTCTGTTTAATTTCATTTGTCTTCATAGTCATAAGTGTATCGCTTTCTCCTGGTGTTCAATACCTAGAAGTACCAAAGGGGTTTGAACTTATCAGGAATTTTGAGACGCCTTACCCATTAAGTGCTGGAATGACCTTTCCTACAGCCTTTGCTGCTCCTGTTGAGGATGGGATGATGTTCTGGGCAGCAGTCCTACCACCCCTCCAGTCCTTTGCGCTTGGACCATCCACTACCTTCTGAGTGGCTGTGTATGCATGTATAGTTGTCATCAACCCCTCAACAATGCCAAACTTATCGTTGACTACTTTAGCCAGTGGAGCCAAACAGTTGGTTGTGCAGGATGCATTACTGAAATACAAATTGCATTTTTTTTTTTGCTATTTCAAAATAATGTCAAAGTGGATTGATCAACCATTTTCAGCAATTAGTAAACTCTACTGCAAACATCTTTGAAAATATATTGGCAACAATTTGGAAAACAATTTGGAAAACCACTTTTAATAAAAGCATAATTATTCAGAGATTTATTTATTTATTTATTTATTGGGGTATTATGCCGCTTTCAACATTATTTCATTTATATCACGGCGACAGTTCACTTATTCATGATCCCTGGGTAAACAAACCAGTACTAGGCTAGAAAATGTGCCTTGCCCAAGGGCACTCCACAAAGACCGTAGTGCCACAACTGGGGATCGAACCCGGGACACCCGGTTTCGAAATCCCCAAACGCTAACCACTCGACCACAGCAGATTCCATTATTCAGAGACTTGAAAATACTTTTGCAAAGGGAAAAATTGCTCATAAGATCAATATCGAGACAGTTTTCAAAAGCTGCAGTTGCTTAGAAATGTATATAGATGTGGGAAATGATTCTTGTATTTTTTTTTACTTCATACTGGCAAAATAAAACGAGGGAATGGCAGACGATACAAATCCCCTCATAAAGTTATTTTGTACACATGACCTTGACTTTTCGACTTGTGAAAGTGCTCGAGTGACGACTTCATTTTGAACCAACATATTAACATCAGTGACCATGACCTTTGACCTGGGTCAGAAAAACACAAGCTGTCCAATCTCTTGTGATTCTGAATATGTGTATGAAGTATAAAGGAATTCCGCCAACAAATGACTGGACTTTAGGTAAGTATACAGAGGACCTTTAACATTAATTATGAAGAAATGCCGACCACATATATGAAAGAAGTGGAGCAAAGATGGTTTTGTTTACGGACATACAGTACAGTAGTTTCTTCAACCTTGGCCTTTGACCTAGTTCAATGAAACGTTTCTCATACAGGAGGGGAGATGCTTTTGAACATAATTATGTGGTAAGTTCTATAACAAAGGGCCAGTATCGCTCCGCTTCATTAGGCAAAAAGTGAGGTTCACCCAAGGAACATTTCTACAAAATTATTTGTTATTTTTTTAGTTTTCACTATAGCCATATAAGGCAAAATAGCCCCCCTCCCCCGGCGGCCATGTTTTTCGGCCAATCAACATGGCTTGAAGGAAATCTGATAGAGCTTGGAATATTTCTACAAAATTATTTGAAAATCGGCCCGGACACTTTCGGAGCAGATTTTTTTAATTTTCACTATTTTCTTTTTCGGTTGCAATGGAAACCAGATCCAAAAAATTTGAAGGAAATTAGGAGAGGTCATTGAGAGGATGCTTCCTATGAAGTTTCATCCCAATTGGCCAAGTGGTTAGGGAGAAGTCGTTTGAATCAAAAAGTTGACGTACACGCGGACAATTCGCCATGACATAAGCCCGAATGGCTTTCAGCCAGTGGAGCTTAAAAGGAGAAAATGCTTGTCTGCTTCAGAAAAGCTTTAAGCTGCTGTTTTAGGGAAAAGGTAGCTGTTATCTTTCAAATATCAATGCCTCAGTTCCAAATAATGCCAACAGGCAGTAAAAAAGTAAGTTAAAGAAGCCATATCTCTTACACACTTCAATTGGCCAAGTCATTGCCAAACATTTCAAACCTGACCAAAATACAGCTGTATACATCTTTTGGATCCGAGGACACTGCATAAATGGGCGTCTCAAATTGATTCTTTACATTTCAATAATCATTTAATCGGAACACTCTTCTAACATAGTTTCTCATCTATCTCGTTTATTTATATGGGTTTTTTACCCTGTTGATACCAAACAATTTTGTAGGCAACAATTTGATTGAGTATTTACAACAGCATCAAAGTTCAAAATTCAGCTATGGTATTCATGAGAATATGGTTCTTGCAACTGACAAACACAATTATACCCCCTTCATACAGGGCACACATGTATTGATCAATGAAACAGTACCTGACAATGTTCATTTCCTTTTTGTAGTCTGTATGGTTGACACCCATCACAAACATAGGAGCATCAGCTGAAGGTGCCGAGATGACAACCTTTTTAGCACCACCTTTTATGTGAGCCTGCAATAAACATTTCATGTTAATCAACAGTCAATAATTAAATAGACAACAATGAATGCCTTTGCATCAAGCAAATTTTTAAGTCATTGCTGGAAGTGGAGAATTGATCTAAAAGAAATACCTTTTAATGAAAAACTGGGTACCAACGGAATCTTTGTTAATCTAATGACACAGGGAGAATAAAATTATGTAATCGTTTAGTTGACCGACACACATTGTTTTCAACTTGTTGAAATAAAGAGCCTTTAATCAGTGACAATACGTTAGTTAAGAAAAAGATGTAATAAAATGGTTGTTGAATTTTTTTTTTTTTTTAATTTCGAAAATCATTAGAAGAACTCACGATCGTGGGGTTACCCTATTCAAATTGTGAGACTCACGATTGAATCTGAAGGGTTGGTAAGCATGCATATCAGGAAATATCACATGTATGGTTTTCCTCCTCTCTGATACAACAGGTATAATTGCATATTGAAAGGATCACCAAATGAACATTCCTGTAAATTCTTTTAGAATTGGACCACTGTTTTCGGAGAAGATTTTAACTGAGGGAATGACGGAGTGAGCGATTCCAAAAGACAACCACCAGTCTTTGGCTCATGTTATTTAAAAAGAATTCTCACCTGAGCTTTATCCAATGTTGTAAATACACCTGTTGATTCCACAACATAATCGGCTTTAGCCGCTTTCCATCCGATTTCATCTGCCTTCATGCTACAATAGGGAAATATTTTACAATAGTTAAAACCTCTTATAAATATATTGTTGCAAGTGTATTCTATGGCTCATACAATAGTAAGGCTAGATACAGCTATTTTCCCTCAATATCACTCCTATTACCCAACTCAACCCTATGGTGTAGGTACTTAAAATAATCCTCTCATTGAGACAATTATTTTGAGTACCCACAACATTAGGTAAAGATTTTAGAATGGGCAAAACGCACCTTATGTGGAGCTCTGTTATATTGTTGCAAGACTTAGTGCTGTTGTATATTATTCTATGAATGATACAAGAGATTACATTTGAATATCATTATTCATTATGAAGGTTTAATTTTCACATTTGGCAATAATGGTGATCGACAGCACAAGCCCTGCTAGATATTTTCAAAGCATTTCAAACAAACACATTGGTCATATTTAACAGACCCATAATTGTTTGCGCATGAACAATAAAGAGTCATAGCACTCAAGGTTTCATTTTCTCCAAGACCTGTGTAATGACCTCTGTGAATCCTTTCAAAACTCAGAAACTGCTTCGATATCTTTTTTTCTGGATGCAAGAGTTGAATTGTTTGTGTAAGGTTTTAGTAAGCTTATATTGTAGTCTTGACTCATTACTTGAAATTAATTTATTTTTTTGGCTAAGGCAGCCATTGAAAAATATTTATATAAATTTACAAAACAAACCATAAAACATAAATCATCAACATGGCTTGTGAAGTAATCTCCTAGAGGGTCAAGTCAGCCTAGGAACATTTCTACAAAATTATTTGGAAACTTGCCCGATACTTTCTGAGATTTTTTTTTAAGTTTTCACTGTAGCCATATCCCTTTCCATGGTGGCCATGTTTTTCCGACCAATGATTTGTTTTATAAGAGTTAAACGCCGTTTGTCAACATTATTTCAGTTATACCACGGCGACAGTTCACTTATTCATGATCCCTGGGTAAACAAACCAGTTCTTGACTAGGAAATGTGCCTTGCAAAGGGCACTCGACCATGACCATAGTGCCGCGACCAGGGGTCAAATTTGACCAATGAACATAGCTTAAAGGAATCTGATAGAGGATCAACAAAGAAGAATTTCGACAAAATTATTTGGAAATCGGCATGAACATTTCATTAAAGAAGATTTTTCAAGTTTTCTCTATAGAAATATAAGGCAAAACAACATGATAATGGGTCACCAAAGGAACATTTCTACAAATATTTGGAGGAGATTTCTTTTTTTGGTTGCCATGGAAAGCAGAATTCTGCTCAGATCAAAGACACTTTTGTGATCAGGTGAGCTAAAAAAAAAGCTTTGTATGTATACAGTCACAACTATATATTCAGTTTGATGCTCATTAAGTGGCACCTCAAATGTTTCACAGAAACTTTGCGAATGACGACTCTTCAACAATTCTATGATTTATCAATCACCATTACAATCAGCCACTGATTGCTCATAAGTGGGTCACTTCTCCTTTTAACCCTTTCCCACATACAACAAATCTGCGGCAGACCACTTTGAAAACATAAAGGTGAAAACCTGGAAAATCTCTATAAATGAATGTATAATTACTGCAAAAAGTTTAAACCATTGTGGCAAATGGAGAAATCGCTCGTTCTGAGCAATTTCTCCTTATGCCACAATGTTTTCAAAAGTCGTCTACTGCAGAGGCGTCAGAAAGCATCTATATTGGGTGGGAATATTTTCATCTTAGAATTAAAAATTTGTGTTATTGGGTCAACCTATCATGATAGAGGTACAAAGTGATTAACTCTTTTTCTCATAAAACAAAGCTGCAGCAAACTACTTTAGAATGAATGAATGAATGTATATTGTTTTATGGTGCATCGACAGCCAAGGTAATTTAGCGCGCAATTAAATTTAATTATTCATGATCCCTGGGTAAACAAACCAGTACTAAGCTAGAAAATGTGCCTTGCCCAAGGGCACTCCACCATGACCGTAATGCCGCGACTGGGGATCGAACCCGGGACACCCGGTTTCGAAATCCCCGACGCTAACCACTCGACCACAGCGGATTCCTAACCTACTTTAGAAACATTTAGACAAAAATATGGACAATCTCTAACTGAATACATGTATAATAATTGAATAGAATGTAAAATTGTGAAAAAAAATCGGGAAATAATTCATTATAAGCAATTTGTCCATTATGTTTTCCAATTTTGTCTGCTGTAAAGGTGTCAGAAAAGGTTAATGTGGGAAAGGGACATACCTTTTATACACTATGATTTCATTTCCATTGATAACTAGTTTACCATCCTTGGCCTCCACAGTTCCCTTGAATCTACCGTGGGTTGTGTCATACTTGAACATGTAAACCTGTATTCAATAAAAAAAAAACATACATTTATATATCTTGACCCGGGCCTGACCCATGTTAACCCTTTCCCTCATATAGACACTTTCTGACGCCTCTGCAGCAGACGGCGTTTTGAAAACATAGTGACAAAAGAAGAAATTGCACAAAACGTGCAATTTCTCCTTTTGCCACAATGTTTTCCAATTATGGAGATTTTCTATGATTTGACAAAATACATACCAAGTCGTCTGCTGCAGAATTGTCGTATAAAGGGAAAGGGTTAACTCTTATCGACACCTCTGTGGCAGATGACTTGAACCTTTTGGCAATAGAAGAAATTGCTGATGATGAGCAATTTCTCCTTTTGCCACAATATTTTTTTCAATGTTATTCAATAATTGCGCTTTTGTTTGTAGATTCCGTATTTTTGAATTAATATTTTCGAAGTTGTCTGCTGCAGATTTTTTGAATGTGTTAAAGGATTAAAAGCCAAGGATTTCTGAAATATATATAAATACAAGAGGGCCATGATGGCCCATGATTGATCACCTGAATTATGCAATGTGCTTTCTAATACAAAACACATCAAAACAACTATTCTGACGAGATTCAAAATGCAACATCCAGAGTGTTAACAAGAGCCTTCATTTGGCCTAGTGACCTATATTTTATTTTTATCTAATATTACCCATATTCAAACATTAACTAGATATCACCAAGACAAACATTCTGACGAAGGTTTCAACTTCGGCCTCCGGAGTTAACAATATTTCTCTTCAAATTGGCCTAAATTACCTAGTTTTTAACTTAATAAACATTCTAACCAAATTTTAAGCTGTTGAAGCAAAAAATGCGGCTGCTACAGTGTTAACAAGATTTTTCTTCAATTTGGCCTAGAGACCTAGTTGTTGAAAAGACATGACCCAAATTCGAAATTGGCCTACATATCATCAAGACAAACATTCTGATAGTTTCAACATGCTCAAGTTAAAAATGCAGCCTCCAGAGTGTTAACAAAATTTCCCTGCATTTTAGCCTAGTGACCTAGTTTCTGACTCGATATTACCTATATTCGAACTTGGCCTAGATATTATTAAGACAAACATTCTGACAAAATTTCAAACTGCTGAAGCAAACATTTCGGCATCAATTTGGCCTAGTGACCTACTTTTGAACCTGACATGACCCATATTCAATTTTGACCTACATATCATCAAAACAAACATTCTGATAAAGTTCTGATGTTGAGTGTTATCAAGATTTTTGACAGTGAACTATTTTTTGACCTCATACGGACCAATTTAGAACTTGTCCAAGATTTGTTGGAGATGAATGTTCTGATAAACTTTCATGAAGATAAGATGCAAAATGTAGCCTGTAGAGTGTTAACAATGCAATTGTTGACGACGCACGACGGCTGGACAAAATGTGATCACAATAGCTCACTTTGAGCACAAGTGAGCTAAACAAGACCTCGGGCTGAGTTGGCAGCGATTTTTTTACCTAAATTGTGAATGGTCCGGTACCAGGGAAATTGTGAAAAATAGTGTTGTCGTTTCCATAAAATTGTGAATTTAAATATTACAGCTATGTAACTTAATAATAAGCCGCTGTCTGTGTTAAGGCTTGCATTACTAGCTACGATCACTGAATCGTCAGTTTGAGTAGCAGGGGATACGGTTTTAGATTCAGATGTAGGCGATACGGACCCTAATTCTAGTTGGGTTTAGACAGTTAAAACTGTTTCCATGCATGGCCCTGGTGAATGTTCTGTACGCTGCTCAGTATCATGGCTAAGTGTCCAATTGTGCCTTACCAAATAATTGATAGTTTTATAGCCTTTTCAGGCGCTGATGGTATTTTTTTCTGATAATATTTATTATATCTCGACATTTTCAAATCGTTTTTATCATAATCATCTAGACGCTTTAGTTATAAATGCATGCGTCTTCAATAAGTAATTTTGTTCTCATTTATCCGCTGTTAACATCATAGGCAGCTATTGCAACGATTAAATAAATCATATTTAACATTAAATTGAGTCTAAAAAATATGCAGTTACCATTTAAATACATGAACATCCAATTCACATCAGCGAAAATTTCGTCGGACGCCATGTTTTTTCTTAAAAACACGTGGTTAAGTCGACAAGACGAAATGGGTAAAATATAAATAAACGAAATATCACCCAACTCCCAATACTTATTGTACGAATAAGAAATATAATTATTTCGTTAAATATTTGTTTCCGATAAATAATTGCGACACCTGAATGGATATACGGCACTGAGAAAGTTGCGATTTGTTTTAAAATGTAAACAACTGTGACAGCGACGGGCCGAGAATGTTTTTGATTTTGTCAGAAAAGCTAGTTACAAAGTTAAAATTAGGCTAGTTGGCCAGAATTGTGAATTGTCGGACCCTTTTGGCCAGAATTGTGAATGGGTCCGTCGGACCCTTTTGGAAAATTGTGAAGAGCCGTTTGTAATTGTGAATGGGTCCGTTAAACGGTACCAGCTAAAGAAGCAAAAAAATCGCTGGTTGGGTATCTCGCCCTTCTAGGAAATCTGACCGTATGTCTTAGTGTTTGACCTACCCCATTACCCAGTTTTGAACTTGACCAAGATGGGATCTAAAACCTTTTCATGATGATTAAATAACAAATCCTTGTAAATGTGACTTCTAATGTGTTCACAAGGTTTTCTAACATTTGACCTAGTGACCTAGTTTTTGACCCCTCATGACCTAGCTTTGATGATGAAAAAACTAGTGGTTAAATATCGTAATGATTAAATGAAAAAATGGACTTCTCGAGTGTTCAGAAATTTTTTCCAATATTTGACCTAGTGACCTAGTTCTTAATACCCCCATAACCCAGTTAAAAACTTGACCAGGATTTAATAGAGACAATTGTTGTGATAAAATTACATGAAAATTGAATATCAAAAGTGAATTCTAAAGTGTTCACAAGGTTATTCTAACAATTGACCTTGTGACCTAGTTTTGAACTTGACCAAAATTCGATGGAGATAAATGTTCTGATAAACTTTCATGAACAATGAATGGAAAATGTGGCTTCTACAGTCAAAGTTAACGAAGGTTATGTTTTGGAAAACTATGACCTTGACCTTGGTAATTTTGATGTTGAATCATGGAAACAAATGTTTTGATTAACTTTCATGAAGATTAAATGAAAAATGTAGGCTCTACAGTCAAAGTTTACTAAGGTTAAGTTTTGAGGATTAAGTTACAACCTTGACCTTGAAAATGTTGACGTTGAATGTTTTCTCATGACCCAACAAAACATCTGACAAAATTTCATAAAAATTCCAAGAAGGGTTGCTGAGATATAACCAAGGTCAAATTCTGCCAATTTATTACCTTGACCGTGAATGATGTTCCTTGATCCAGCAATACATCTGACAAATTTTCAGAAAAATTCCAGAAGGGGAATATAACAAAATTTAAATTTTGAAATTTAGTTACCTAACCAAGTTCAAGTTCTGCTAAATTATGACCTTGAACATTTTGACATTGAATGATGTCCCATGACCATACAATACATCTGACAATGTTTCAGAAAAATTCCAGCAGGGATTGCTGAGATATAGTTATTTGTAAAAGTGACCAACGCCGCCGGAAAAGTGACTGCTATGTCCGACTCCACTATCGCAGGAGAGACAAAAATGATGAAACATACTTTTAAGTATTAAGTATTACTTAGCGTTAAGTAAGGTTGGTGCAGTTGGCAGGATAGGACCCAGAGTGATAGTAAAGTAGCAATATTTTTAAATTAAGTACAGTTTAACTAAAGGAAAACATTTCTGCTAAACTATCTTGAAATCAGCGGAGATAAGAACGGACTCTTCATATTATAAAATTTTGCCCCTATTCTGATGCTGTCCGGCGACCATGTTTTCAATCACTCAATATGGCTTGAACAAACTGTGTAGAGCTCAAGGACCATTTCTACAAAATCATCTTTGAATCAGACAAGCTGCTTCAGAAAAGAAGAATCTCAAGTTATATCCTTTTTCTCCCTTTCTGATGCCGCAGAAACCAAAGTTTTGTATAGAATTTATATATTTTTGAACAATTTGAAAGAGGACCCCCAAAGTAACATTCCTATTAAGTTTGACTAAAATATGGAAACTATAAATTAATGAAATCAAAATTAATGAAAAGTTGAAAACACTGGCAAAGTAAGAAATTGCCTATTATGTGCAATTCTTTCTTTTGCCAGAATGCTTTCAAGTCATCAACAGCAGGTGTCAAAATGCGTCAACATGTGGGAAAGGGTCGATACATTTCCATATCATTTTGACCTCTGACTCGTCTATATATATACATGTATGCATAAAAAAGGATTTAAAACAAGATCAAAATGCCTGCATACCATGTAATCAAGGTCAATAAAGGGATCATTGACGGCCACTAACGTCATGCCAGAACCTTCGGCAACGACAGCTCTAGCTACGAGACGCCCAATACGCCCGAAGCTGAAAAAGAAAATGGAGATAAATATATTTTTAAATATGTTTTAATTTCTAATGCATTCAGTTTTAAAACTGCTACACTAGTGGAAATTATTTGTTAATGTGGCAATAACATTTTCATCAGTGTTCTAAACAAACCAACATTAGGGTATATGCATGCAGTATAAATCCAGATCTACCAATGAATGCATTGATCATAAATTGATTCCTCACAAAAAGTTTCAACCATTTTGAAAATAAAGAAAATCCTTATCGGGAAAATCCCAGTTATTCTTATAGTTACCATAGTTATTCACCAATCAAATTTGAAAGTATTTGTGAATCTTAATCTGATTGGATGATGGCAAAATGGATCTATGCCTTGCTAGTGGGAATTCCCCATAAATTAAGGTTGTGCACAGTCACCTTGCAATCAAGTTAACCCGGTTCCGATAAATAGACACGTTTTGGAGGTACCTGGTTAACTTGGTATCAGCACAGTAAGAGGTTAATGAAAACTGTAGCTGCAGATTAGATATATGTGGGAAAGTTTAATAATGATTATTTCCTTACCCATTGATTCCAACTTGTGTCTTCTTTTCCTCAGCCATTTTGATAAGAGATGTGTCAACGGAAGTCTGTAATGAGATAAAAAATCATGAAGTTTGTTGTCCAGGGCTTGGCTGGCGAATGCAACTTGTGCCATCGGCGATAGAAAGAAAAAATTAAAAGTGGCTCATGCTGTGGCTCAGTGCAAAAAAAAATCAACATCTTAAAATCAGACATATTTCATAACCCAACAGGCGCTCAGAGGTGAAAAGAATAAATAATCGTCTGCATTACTGACTGGTTAAAGGTTGTAGACACTATATCGTGTAACGCTATAGTGTATAATATTGGGTAAAAAAAACAGAGTGTATTGTGTTTGTGTATAATGTCAAACTGTTGAAATAGTTGAATGATTGGGGTTTAACGCCGTTTTAATAATTTCTCAGTTATATCACGGGGGCCAGTTCACCTACTCATGCATTTCCTGGTTTTCTCACACCAGTTCTCCACACAACAATCTTCCAAAGCAACTGGCTGCTTTTCCACATAGACTTACAGGGCTCTCACAAGGAGGCGATTTGGGAGAAGTGGTCGCCGAAAAGTTTCTGACTTCGCCCATTCACTCGATCAAAGCGAAGTCGACTTCGCCCAAAATCTCAGTCAAAGCCAAGTTGACTTCGCCGACAATTTTGTCCTAGCATCGGACACTGTTAAAATGATCACGGTCACGCACCATGTCGAATCGATGTAGGCCTATACAGTTCTCGATATACACAGTTGCGTAATCAGTTATTTGACAACTGAGAGTGTATATCCATTAAAAACTGAAGAATCAAATCATTTAACACACACAATGACATAGAACCAATCAAAATCGTGCCCTTTAGTCCAATTTGCATAATCAAAGTACCGATTGTCATATCAAATATTATGACGGCCCCTGATAAAACATTAAATACGTATCCGATGTAAATGAGATGGAAGTCAAAATATGTTTTAACCCTTTCAATAGTATAAATAATATTGTGAATATATTCATGGTTTAATGAGATAATCGTCTTCAATAATTGAGAAAATGATATTTTTTAGATATTTTTTTAGGAGTTTTATAATAAATGCTGTAGCATGGGGGTGTCATACTATTTGGAATTAACCAATCAAAAGACAATACCTCAATTCTACTTGTTAAGAGTGTGTATGTTTAGCCGATACAAATAATTTACGTTGTTTATGACACTTATGACAGACTTCTTTACGCAATGCCTGAAACCTTAACACGGCGAGTAAAATGTAGCTTCATTAATTATATTTCGGTGACTTTAGAATCGCAGACCCGATACAAATAATTTACAATTGTTTATGACACTTACGACCGACTTCTTTATAAAATGCCTGACACCTTTACGGAATGGACGGCGAGTAAAAGGTAGCTTCATTAATAATTTCTGCGACTTTAGAACATAATGTTCGGATCGCAACTACTCTTAGGGAAAAACAATTTTAGAACTTCATGTGATAATCATAATTAAAATAATAAAACATTCATCTTTGTTTAAGTAAATGTGTTCTATCCCAAACGATGCGATGCGGTTACGACGCGTAACGACACACAAGAAATATCACTTCTCACTTAAGTCTCCCCACTTCTCCCTAAAGTCTCCCCACTTCGCCCTAAATTGCCCGGAGGGAGAAGTCACTTCTCCCTAAAATTTAAGCCTAGTGAGAGCCCTGGACTTAGCCCATTGGTGGAAGACGAATGACGCATGTCGCATTGACTTTTGTCAATCCTCGGAAAGAAAGTTGGCCAAGCTAGGATTCAAACTAACAACCCCTGCATTGACGGCCCGCGTCGCTACCGACTGAGCTACGGGGACTCGGCCTGTTGAAATAGAGTGACACTAACTGGAGTCCGAACTGAACTCCAATATTTTGCATCAAGGCAGTCAGCCAAATTACAAGTTTACTTTCAAAAATTATATTATTGTATTTGTGGCCTCATTTATCAGAGGCATAGAGATTTTGGTTAATAGAAAAATTATTTTGTAGGGCTAAAAATACAAAGTAAAAAGAAAATGTTTAATGACCCTTTTCGACTGCTAAACAGTAAGTTTAGAGTTTGAAATGATATTAAATGTCCTCATTTTCTAGTATTATTACCATTACAAATTAGAAATATTGACTGATAAACTAGGGCCAAAAGTAAACATATATTCAGACACAATTTTTTCTGGATACTCTGAACAGTGAATTTACATTTGTTGTCTTTTTTCATATTGAAGAAAAAGAGATTACTTTGCAAGTTAAATAACTTCACAATAAAAACTAGAAATATCACTGAAGGTGATGAATACCCCCAGCTGGTGCCTGACAATATACATATGTATGAGAAATTCAAGGGGCCATAACTCATTTAAAAATAATTCCATTGCAACACGCCGACAATATGCACAACTAGGCCTGGTATCAATCATTCTTGTGAAGTTATATTGAATTCTGACCAAGGGTTGCTGAGAAATAGTGTTCACAAGAAATGTCTACGGACCAACGGACCGACAAGCGCGACTCCTATATAGCCCCCATATACTATGTATCTGGGGGTATAACAAGAAATGGCCACAGACCAATGAGCGACAACCCCCATATACTATGTATCTGGGGGTATAACAAGAAATGGCCAGACCAATGGAGCGACAAACCGACAAGACAAGCTCGACTCCTATATAGCCCCCATATACTATGTATCTGGGGGTATAACAAGAAATGGCCACAGACCAATGGAGCGACAAACCGACACAAGCGTGACTCCTATATAGCCCCCATCAGTGTCCGACAAATTTCAGAATTGTTTGGTAGCCCACTGGGCTACCAGATTTGGAAGCTGGTAGCCCGAAATATCGCGGATGCCAATGAGTGTTTTATGATTATTTTTGTTTTCTACTTCTGTACAAACATAATATTAAGAGCACACCATGTACATGATTTAAGGGTAGTGACCAATTCAAATAACATGACTGTGTTGCAAAAGACCTGAAGTGCAGCATTCAGTTAAAAAAAAAATGAAATTTGGAAAAAGAGACTTTTAGGTGGAGCTTAACAGATAGGAGAAAATTGGTACTAAAGTTTCTCAAGATTATTTTTCACTAGGTTATTTGAAATATTCTGCATAAAATGTATGTATTTATCCATATTTACAAAAGATTTAAAAGCTAGTGACAGAAATGTTTAAACTTGAGACCAAAAAATCAAATGATGTAGTATAAACTCTTCAAATTGGAGGTCACCGAATTAGGACCCTCACCGAAACAGGGCATACGATACGAGTGTCAGTTTTACAAAGAACGACATATTAAATAAGATTCAATTTTATTAACCAAAAATCAAATTTATCCGGTTCAATGAAGTTATTAACCCTTTCCCTCATATAGACGCTCTCTGACGTCTCTGCAGCAGACAGCTTTTTGAAAACATACTGACAACAGAAGAAATTGATCAAACTCCTTTTACCACAATGTTTTCCACTTAGTCACAGGTTATCCATTAGATTTTTTATTTTTTGACAAAATATGTTCAAAGTCGTCTGCTGCAGAATTGTTGTATGAGGTATAGGGTTAAATCATAAAATATTGTCAAAAACAATGACGCGAATAATACCATAACACATGAAACACGTTAAATTTGTTTCATGTGTTACGGCATTATTCACAACATAGCCGCCATTTTGATAATTGCGCAATGTTAATCATGGTTCCCTACTGAGAATTTGAAATCGGTAAACAGCGTTGAATGTAAACACCGGGGTCCACTCTTGATCGGGTCGTCGGGTCGTTAACGTCATTGACCCAATTTCTCATTTCTTCCAATGAAATCGCAATTATTAAGTCATATGATTTGTTTTCCCGCCGGTTATGCTAATTAATTTTGGTAAACAAAGCCGTGATTGGGCATTTATTATTCATTATAGATTTCATCCCAAACATTTTCTTTGATATTACGAATACTAATGTCGACTATGAAGGTGTTTCATATTTGATTAACGGCAAGATAAGATCTAGAAGTGGTCGTATGGTATTGTCTTTAATATTTGGATCAAATTTATTTTATTAACTTCTGCATGGCGACAATTTTCTCCTCCATCTTTCTGAACCGGTCTGCACCAGTTTGCAAACATCGCATACCGAAAGTAGAAATATGGATCAAAATACATTTAAGGGAATATTTGAATTTCATTGGTTTTTCGCAATCATTCATGGATTAACACATAGCCCCAGGGATCAATGGTCACTAATGATTGGACCGCCGTAATGGGTATATATATCAAGTTAATTGACAATTACTGACGCGATTCGGTTGGCTGAAACCACTCGATCTGACAGGTGGCTAACTCCGCCTACTGATATTGATTTGTTTATGGTCACAGCGAGTGGTTTTCGCAGTCACTGTTTATACACGACATGTGTGTAAGTAATTAAGCGCGGCTACCAGACACGGGAATAAACAGTAGCCCGATCAATTATTGTGGTAGCCCGCGGGCTCCGGGCAATGGATTTGTCGGACACTGCCCATATACTATGTATCTTGGGGTATAACAAGAAATGGCCACATACCAATGGAGCGACAAACCGTCAGACAAGCGTGACTCCTATATAGCCCCCATATACTATGTATCTGGGGGTATAACAAGAAATGGCCACAGACCAATGGAGCGACAAACCATCAGACAAGCGCGACTCCTATATAGAGGATTAGCCCCCATATACTATGTATCTGGGGGTATATTAAGCCACATAATGAATAACTTCTAAAAACAAGAGGGCAAATATGGTCCTAAATTGATCACCTAAGATATATAATAATTAGTATCAAAATTTATGCTACAGGTTATACAGTTGAAAATTTGATCAAGAGTGGGAAATTGCAAATAACACGGCTTATCAGTAAAGGAAATTTGTAATAATATGAAATCTTTGAACAATATCAAAGAGGACCTCAACAGGGACATTGACCTTGAAGCTAGGTTGAGAATATTTTATTCGATTTTAAGAGATGTCACTTGAAGCTTAAAGTTACTTTTACACCTTTCCTGATGTGGCCTGGTAGTTATCTTTCTCAACCAATTAACATGGCTTGAACAAATTATGTAGTGTCAATAAAGGAACATTTCTGGTAAACTTTCAGGTTTCTTGAAAGCAAGAGAAAACTTAAATAAGAATTAAATTTTAAAGTTTTGTCATTTTTCCCCTTTTCTGATGTCATCTGGCAGCCATGTATTTCAACCAATTAATTTGACTTGAACAAACTTTGCAGAAGGGCAATCATTGAAGATTTGTACCGAATTATCTTGGAATCAGACAAGCCGGTTTAGAGAAGAAGAATTTTGAAGTTAGGGCATTTTTCTCCCTTTCTGATTCCACAGCATCCAACGTTCTGTATATAATTTATATCTTTGTTCAAATTTGAAAGAGGTCCCCCAAAGTAAAATTCCTTTAAAGTTTGGTTGAAATTGTTCCAATGGATAAGGAGGAGATGTCATTTGAAGCTTATGTTAATTTTACCCCTTTTCGGATGCCATCTGTATGCTTTGTCTTACAAAAAAGCATTATTTCTAGGAACAATTATGTTATGTTAAGGAACATTTCTATACATTTATCTTGAAATCGGACAACCGCTTTCATAAGAATGTAATTTTAAAAAAATGATGTTTTTGCCCCTTTCCTGATGCCACCTCACAGCCATGTTTTTCAACCAATGAATACGGCGTAAACAATTTTTGAAGAGGGTCCCAAAGAACATTTCTGCTAAATTATATTGGAATCTGACAAGCAGATTAAGAGAAGAAGAATTTTAAAGTTAGGACATTTTGCTCCTTTTCTGATGCCACAGCAACCAATTCCATGGAATTTGTTTTTATGGAATTTAGCTTTAAATTTTCTAGTGAGATATGTTACAAAACATTGAAACAAATTATGTATTTTCCACACATTAAGATACATTTTTCTGCAGAAGATAAATTAAAAACTTTAAAAGACAATAAAAAGACATATATCCCAGATGTCTTTAGATTTTGTAAACAAAAGGCAGGCCTGCGCTAGTTTAAAAATCTTCACGCCATCAATTTCGCCAATTTTTGGCCATGAGAGCCAAATAATTCCCCCATTTGTAGCCAAATGTCGCAACTTGCTACAAATCGTTTCCTTTTTTTTTAAATTACATATCAAATTTAAAGATATATGAGCCATAATATGGTGTCCGGGATTCTGTGTTACATCACAGAGTCATTATTTATTCTCCTTTATTTGAAGAACTATGTGTTTTATAGTTTAACAGCATGTCACAAACTGTTAGAAACTACTAAATCTATAAAATAATATGCTATTGATTTCTGAAAGAACTGATAAACTCCTTTAATTAATACTTTTCTTGAGCATTTTCGCCGTGTCCTTCCCGACAAAGGCATGGGAGGACTTTTTGAAAACCAAAACAAACTGTTTTTCTTTATATTTAAAGTTTGGAAACTAATATGTGTGAAATAATAATTTAACAAATTACTTGTAAATATAACTTTAAGATTTAATAGAGCGACGTAAATATGATTTTGATTTGAATATAAAATCCTAGACATTGGCGTAACGAATGTGTCCACCAAGTTACATCACGTCTAAATAGCATCAAAACTCGAAACCTGGACCGATAACCATATTTTCATTGCATTCAAATCACGTGATCACTTACATTCTTTGTTAATGTCGTAAACATGTTGTTCTGGGACAGATATCTTTTATTTGACAGGGAGTCAAAATATGTTTATCAAAATGGTGTCTTTTTTTGTTACGCCCTATTATTTTGTTATAATTAATAAATGCTTCGTCGATCACCTAGGAGGAAACTAAATTTTGGCTGTTCTATTTACGACATTAAACATCGCAACAATTTACGACAGTTAGAGACGTTTTACGACAAGAGTGTTTTAAAATGGCGGCTCGAAAATGACAGTCAGACTTCTGAAATTTTGTTACGCCGCCACCAAGCCAATTGCGATCATCAATGGTTGCTTATAATGTATCGCAATGCGTAGTAACTTCCTATTTCGTTATTTAAATTGTCCAGAGATGTTTGCGAACCTATTTAATTCACTACGAAGAACTTGTTATTATTTTTGACTGGGGAAAAAAAATCGCGAATTTTGTCTCTTTTGCCTTGTAACGTTGACTGTCCTGGAAAGCATATAATTCTACCTCCATAAGCACTTTGCTTACGTAATAAATACATATTTGCATGATTAGTATATTTTAATTTAACTGGAGAATTATTTATACTGAAAATGTTTATGCTATTATATGATTTGTTTATTTTTTTCTAAGGTGTCCTGTTACACACTTATATGAAGTGCACAATTAGTGTCCAGTTACATCAGTTTGTGTCCTGTTACACAACAGTTTGTGTCCTGTTACACCATTCTTTGTCTAGTTGTATACTATTAATTATTTCACTAAATAAACCATTTATTTATTGAAATAATTCCAAATAAAGATGGTGAAAATGTAAATTAGATCTAAACAAATTCAACTAGGCAAAATCTTCATAAAATTGATTTATTTCATGGTGTCCTGTGTTACTAACAATACAATTGAATAAGTGTCCAGTTACATCATTTTGTGTCCTGTTACACACCAGTTTGTGTCCTGTTACACACCAGTTTGTGTCCTGTTACATCATGTTGTGTCCTGTTACACCATTCTTTATCTAGTTGTATACTATTAATTATTTCACTAAATAAACCATTTATTTATTGAAATAATTCCAAATAAAGATGGTGAAAATGTAAATTAGATCTAAACAAATTTAACTAGGCATAATCTTCATAAAATTGATTTATTATATGGTGTCCTGTGTTACTAACAATACAATTTAAAACCCACATTTCTCTTTATTTAAAGATAAAATCTATTTTGTCATTTAGAATTTAACAGCTTTAGATATTGTTCTAAACATATATATAGCATTTAATTTGACAAAAGTCAAATATTACAAAAGAGGACACCACAGTGTTTGTGATGTAACTCAAAATCCGGACACCATATTATGGCTCATATGTTTCGATGTCTGTTAAGACTTAAGTCAAGTGATAGATTAAGTTTGACTCAAAAAGACAGATCAGATAGAATTCTGTATTAAATGTAATTGGTAAACAATTTCAAAGGCAACAATTTTAGTTTAAGAACAAACAGAAGTTGAATTACAATGACAGGTCATAAATACCGGTATACTCCAGTCCAAGACTCAAGATTAAGTTTTATCAAGACTTATCTTTGAGTGTCCAAGATTAAGTTTAGATATATTCAAATGAAAGTTCCTGTCTACTAAAAAGGCTTTATAAAATCCTATCCGAGTATCACCATTAAAAATCATCAGATAGAACATACGCCAAATAAATGTATATACTGTATTCGATGCAATTTTTTTTCGGATATTTTGTGCGGCGATATTGTCACTTTTTTTTTACAAAGAGTTCATCTATAGTCAAGTAACCTGTGATAACTTGATGGAATTAATGAGTTGTAATTTTCAATTAAGCATGACAGGACGAGGTACAGACACTGTTGGAATGATATCATCAAATTGCAGCAACATCAAGATTATACTTTAAAATGTTAAATCACTTACCTGTGAAAATCTCTATTTATTATTTTATATAAATCTAAATTAATCTAGTTATAACTCAATGATTATGATATAAATCTACAGTCAATTTAATTAAATACAAAATGACAAGGAGACTATGCCTTAACAATCCCTTCTAGAATAAAGTATCACACTGAATTTGCATGACGTGCAAATAAGCCAATGTCACCGTCAGTCGATATTTTTTACTCGACCTTGACCTTGGGATTTTATCCTTGAAGGTCGTCTAGTTTGCAATGATTTCCCGAATCGACACTTTCGCAATACAGTTTTTATTACACGCCTGAACAATAGTTTACACTTGTAAATGAACTATTGACTGCCAATAGCCTAAAGGCTAATGAAACCGATTTTAGGAACAGATCTAGTTTTATTTAATAAATTAACAAACAACCGAATCCAGTCATCGTAAGCCGGAACTTTGACGGATAGATTTTACCTTGAAATTAAACATTAAACAATCTAAGCAAAAACACAAATGTCTACCTTATCACATCAAATGAGTAAATATTTTAGATACACGACTGTCATTCCTTAATTCAACCAAAGATTGTCATTAGAGATAGATTATTCGAGAGCTATATTTAAGTACTCACCAAGCAAAAGAACTGGAGCCGGTAGAATGAAGTGCGCGTGCGCAAAAGTATGTATTCGGATAACTCTGCATGTACCAGTGGACGGGTTTCAGACAAAAATAAAAATGGCTGTACCAGTCTTCTATTTAGTCTGGTTCCGTGCTTCACGGAATTACCCGAGGAGTTCCGAATGATATTATGCAACATAGTGATAAGGGCAGGTAATCCAGACTGGCTTCTATTGTGACGTTTGGCGGGAAATTGCAAACCCTACAGGGATTGTTCCTAATTTTTTCTTTATATATATATATATATATATAAACATATATAGGTCTCATTTTTGTATAAATTTAATCATTATTTCTACAAAAACAGAATGGATCCCTCAAAGAAAACAGATGTTGCGAAATTATGGGAAAAAGGTAAGAAAATACAAAGTTGTGGATATAATGATCATCTTGTTTTTTAAGAAGATGACATGCGCACATTTAATGTGTTAATAGGCAAAGCCTAGGTCGTGTGAAAGCAAGAACAATTTATTAAGCAGTGTCAGTCCCCCAACAAGAAACAAATTAAAAGGCAAATTGTAGAAAGTTACAAAAACAATTTGAAAAACATATTGAAAAAACCCAAACTTATCATGCATTTAAGTTTAATTTGTACATATTGTTTTATTTTGTATAAGTTCAGGAGTGTAATCCTCTTACAGACTTGTAAGATTTCCAAGGATGTTGATGGAAAACATCACTAGAAGGCATTGAAAAATGTTTCGATTTATTTTTACAAATGCCATTTGTTTAATTAGTACAGCAGGCTCATAGCTGGGTCGATTTGTGGACTATGCACCATTCTAGGGGGGCCCAGGGGTATGCTCCCCAGGGAATTTTTTTTGTCTTTATGGGCTCAAGTGACATCTGGCGTATATTTCACAATATCTAAATGAGCCTACTCGATACCCTTATGTACGGCATATCTACACAAAATACCCTTAAAATGATTGCAGCATTCGGAATTAATTTTTACCAACATTGACTGGCACTTCAACAAAAGTGAAACCTCGAAGAAACCAAACTAAGTGATTGCAGTTCATATGCCCCGGCTTTGGCATCACCATAGTTAAGGAAGAGGTCATCTAAGCTGTCAACGACTGTCGTATACGAGCATTTGAAAGTGTTAAGTGCGCTGTAATTTAGTCCGATTTTCCATGTGTTTTATGCTTACTTAGTTTCATGAAAACGCAACAACCGTTTGCCCTAGAAGTAAAACAGAAACGCCACTTCTTGAACAGTCTTTATCATGTTTCTGGCAAGTGGCTCCTCGGACGCATGATATAGCAAGGTTTAGACAGTGAGCTTTGCGGTGGTTGTACACTGCGTCGGGAATTATCTGCCGAACTCGCTTGAACACCACGGAACTTTCCGGACATGTTGGATGCTCCATCGTAGCCTAACCGACTTGGTTGTATGGTCGAAGTACCTCAAATAGAGCGCCACTTGCTCAATTGTAGACGCGTCAGTGGCTTCGTCTGTCATTAACCCAAAGAACGGAACACTTTTGCATTTGCGCAAAATGTCCTCTCTGATTTGATCCCCGCATATCGTGATTACTTCATTTTGTATAGCGGATGAAGTGTAGCGCGTCACCGTTCTTCAAATGATCACGCAGCACAGGGTTATATTTGGCTTGGTATTCTAAAAGTGCTTTAAAGTTACTATTTGTATCCTCATGACCACGTATAGCTAGATTGTGTTTACAACAAAGGATACAATTGTTTCAATTATGCCTTGTAATACATGTATGTTCTTGCTAACTAGGACATCATTGGCATAGGCAACTGATTGGGCAATGCTTTTCTTAATTCCAGACATAACTGCAGTGAAATGATCAGCCGCTTCAAGCAAATGCGCCTGTGTCTTGCAATTAATGTGAGCGGTGATGACCTTGCCAAGATTGCTTGGGTCGGTTGATTGTTGCAGGTTGCAACAATAGCGATTTCTTCTCAGATCCAAATTAATGGCACGGAACACAATTCGCTCCAACAATAGACTTCGAATATCCTACTCCTATGTACAATATGAAAATACTATATGACTGTATACAAACTACATAGGACATCTAATATTATCAATAAATATAGATTATTCATGTGACAATTTGATCATGTCTGAATTGTTCTGATTTGTCTGTTTTCACCCTTACCCTCCTTAGGGTCCAGTTTTTATTGCTTTTTTCGCATTCGTTTCATTTTCATTTTTTGTCTTAAAATATTTTTTACGCATGTGCGTACGTGCGTAAGCCTAGCTACGCGCCTGTACAGTCAAGTAACCCATAGCGGATCACTTTAATGTTCAAGACACTCTAAATTATTGTGTATAAAAGTACTTTATGGTATTATTTAAATACACAATAAAAATGATGCTTCTCGGACATCAAATTCATCCGTATCATCTGAACGTCTGATGCAAGTGTTTAAGTGACCCAGTTATTTCTACCTTGCTTTGAAGAGAACATGTGTTTTTCGCAGCAACAGCTAGCGATCTTAATTATGTTAGTTATTTATTATAAGACAAATACATACACCTTATTGAAATGTAATCAATCATTCTCATTTGTCTTTGCATGTAGCGATAATAGAATAGCTAGGTAAGTTACCATTAGCGAATTGCCACTTTGTTTCCATGACGGAGTCTGAGGGGTTTTCTCAAAATTTTATTTTCGACAATTTAGCCATTCCCGAAGATGCTAGTGATTAAATCGGAAATCTATCAATACAAATCTGCAGTAAGATAAAACATAACTTGTACAATAACAGCAGATATTTGACAGCTAAAATGCTGCTTGAAATGACCCCCCTGATATCAGAAAGTCATGTGAATCCCCTATTGCTACAATTGATCCGTTAATGCATCAATAACTCAAACTGGTAAACAACGGTCTGTACCGCTGATTCTGCACTAAAACTGAAAAAGTGTATGTCAATATAAAGGAAAATGATTTTACTTGTGGACTATAAACAACATTGACCATTTCTTTTATGCACTATGTTGTTTTGTTACTGATCCGTTTAGGGTAACTTGACTGTAATAAATATTTTGAAACTGACTCTTACCATGGCTGAATGAGTGATTTGTCTCAGCTTAACATTATTTTCAATGGATCTTCAGTTCACCTAACATTTTCCCCTGGCTTTGTAGAATACTAAAATACTCCACACAATAATCTTCCAAGGTAAACGGCTACCTTTGCATGGTTTGGCTGAATGTATAATCTTGAGACATTTTAAGATGAGAACACTATGCATACACTCAGAGAAAACTGTAATTTTTGACAATTATTTTTCAAAAGTCCCATTTATAATGACGTATGTTAGAAAGGGTAAAGTTTAGCCCCTTGCCTGATGTAAATTACTTGATGTCTGACTAATCTGAATACATTGTCGGAATGGTGTAATATTGCTCCAAAATGAACATATCCAAAATGAACAATATCTTGACCTATCCAACAATATTTTCCCTTTGAACCCCTATCTCCTTTGCTGGTTTTTAATTTGTAAAACATGAAACAGCATCAGGTTATTTGTTAATAAGTATATAAGTTTATGTATACATGTATATGAAATATGTCGTTTAAAAAAAAATGGATAGTGAAGGATCTGATCAGACCTTGAAAATGTACAGCTTCTCAGAGTTATCATTATTGATCAAGTTCCTTTATTTAATTTTTATTGCTCAATAATAAAAGCTTTTGAAAAGGGCACAGGGAGTAAAATGTTTTCACTAGAAGCCTGGATAAAAACCCACAACATAATTGTTTAATGTATAAATTGATAAGTGTAGTTGGTAAATCTTTCAAAACATGTACCTCAGCAGCTGAAATTTGAACTCAGAACACTAAGTCTTGTTAAACCCGGTGTTTTCCATTAAACTACATTATGGGTTTTTACTTTGAGCAGCAGTTCATGAAAATATGTGTAATTTTATTACCAGTAAAGTATTTTAAAGTTTAAATTTTACCATTTCTATTGTAAAAATTAGACAATTTCACACAGAAAAATGGAATTCACTATTAATATTACACAGAAAACAGATACATTTCTGTGGTATTTCAGTTATATCAGAGGACAGAACACTTATGTGTGGTCCCTAGGTGACCTATAACTGACATTAATTATGAAGTTGAGACTGCCTTTAAGTTTTTATAATAAAGCCTTTTCTGTTGAAAAACAGACGAAGTTTTCTTTTTTTTTCAAGCAAAATGTACATATTTATTTGAATAAAAAGTATTCTGAACTTGTTTGTTGAATTTAAAAAGATATCGATCCTCTTTACCTACAGATTTCAATGTTCAGTTTGTTTTTACCTTATTTAAGTTTTTGATATAGTTATAGTGTACATTGCCCTGTTTCGTAGATGGACCTAAATCAGTGACCGTAAAAAGCTTTTTATTTTGCATTTGCTGTTCAATTTGAAGAGTTCTATGACATCATTGGGCATTGTGCTCCCAAGTATGAAAATAATGCTGTCAATAGCTGTTGAATCTTTTGTAAATGTAGTTTGAATACATTACAATGTCATGCAGAGTATTTTAAATAACCTAGGGAAAATAATGTTTAAATTGTTAACTTAAAGTACCGATTTTATCCAATCTGATCAATAAACAAATTTTGGATAACAAAAAAGATGAATCGACTAGAAATTCAGCCTGTTGAAAGAAAAGTTATGTGTTTTACTGATAGACCACATAATTATGACATCATTTCTTTAAAACAATGGACTCATTTGAGTTTGATCAAAAAATTAATTTTGGATAAAAAAAAAAGATGAATCTACTAGAAATTCAGCCTGTTGAAAGAAAAGTTACGTGTGTTACTGATAGCTCACATATGACATCATTTCTTTAAAACAATGGACTCATTTGAAGGCATGAAAGTGTTTTCCTCTCTCCAGGGTGAACTGATTCTGGTCATACTTTCATGATTTGACAAAGACTAGTTTATATATGTTGTATACTCATCTTTTACCATGTAAAATAGTATTAATAAATGCCCTTTTTCAATCTATTTCATTCTTGGTATTTTATACATGACATACTAGTCCCCCTGCTCTCGGTCAATCCTCACAAGCGGCATATTTGCCTGAACAAGACATAAAGACTATATAGGTCATATTTGTTTGTTTGATACATTTACTGCAATATGTATAGATAAACGTCTTAAAGTCAATACAACTGGACAGTCGAAGGAAGATATGATAATTTAGCTATTTTCTTGAATGGGGTCAACAATTGACAAGACGGATATGGCTTCAAATGACATATACAGACAAAAACAAAACACGATGTGACGAACGCAACGTGGACAGTTCTCAACAGACAATAACGAATAATTTAGAAATGAAGTTATATTTTTAAGAAAATTATTGATATAATAAATATCTTACCTTGAAACAAAGCTATGTCGTCATACAGAAACAGAATTATTCGTCCTTTTCAGTTAAAATAATATCCGAGGCCAGTGTAACGAACGATAACTTCAGTTGAAATACTTACTATCATTTTAAAGTGTCTATTGCTTCTCTATATTGCCAAGATAAAAAATCCATGAAATAATGATGACAGGTACAACAGAATAGTCGACTGACACTAAACATAAAGTACTTCCAGTGATCGAAATCCATAATTTACGAAACCACATTTGTGACGAGTCAAACTATCATTTCTGTCGTTTTCCTATTGTTATTTATTTATTACTTGCCTTACAATGACGTCACTTCTTGCGTTGCAATGACGTCACACTTGGATGTGTTTCCTTCCGGTTGAGAAAACATTATTTTTAAAATAGAAAACGAGTGCAATTACACGCAAATTATCACATATCAGATTCCTTGTTTTCATTCCTTTATCGAGAATGAATGAATGAATGAATGAATGAATGAAAGTCTTTATTTTAAGAGGGTGACCCAATTAACATTAGCTAATCTTCCTTGGGGCCCTCTGGATAAAACACATATTTATACATACACACAAACACATTAACAATATAATCAGTGATTTAACAAAATAATATCATATAATAATAGAAATCAAAATATATCAGTTCAATGATGGTAAAAGTTAAAGCATTTTCCCTGTAATTAAGATATAAAATAGCAATACATGACACATTCAAATATAGAACATTTAGCATTAGAGATCAAACAGAGGCAGTGGTTTTGAAATTATTTAAACACCAATTTTTTCATTTTTTTATAGTTAAAATGATTAATCTTTTAAACCTTATTTAAAATTAGAATTACGAGTATGAAAATTATCCCGACTTTATCCACTTGATAAAATTAGAAGTAAAACTGTTTATTGTAGGACAGAGTCTAATATAATCTGGGATACTATTCCATACTTTAATTATTCCCTCTAGTTCTTAGTATTTTTTTATTTGTCAAAACATACGAATAACATGTCTGCAGGCTTTACTGGTTAAGAAATAAATAGGTTATGAAAAAAAGTTCAGTCCAGTAAAACCGGAGGCAAAATGGCTGAAAAAATGTCCTATGGGGTTGAGATTTGATATGTGAAAGACAAGTACGGGTAACCTATTGGCCTGCTTTGGCTCGAGCTTTCACATGTATTAAAAAATTGTATCAAAATCTATTGGATCTATACTTATTTATTATTTTCTGGCACATAATAGAGCTTCTATGATCCAGACAAGAGATATGTTTTAGGTCTCTTATGCAATTGTACTTTAAGGCAACATAACATACATATTTCCGATGAATAGCCCCATCTGACACCTTTTAAAAAGCACTCAACTCTAACCGGCAATCTATCGAAGTTTTAAAAAATACCACTTAAATATACATGCACCTGTGTGTATCATCGATATTGGTACCGTTGATATTCACTTACAATAGCATCTTATAACCTAGTATTTACGGTAGATTTAGCTTGTGTGAGTCTACGTGCCAGGTCTGGATTTTAGCTCTACTGACCAGAGGCCAGAAGATCGAGCTTAATATGCCGTGGTGTGGTGTCCGTCGTCTGTGCGTCTGTAAACAATTCTTTGTGAACGCGATACAGTCTTCATATTTGATTGTATCTCTTTCAAACTTATACAGTAGTTAGATATCCATGAGAGCTCGGTTCCTTGCGCAAACCAGCCAGATTCGCCCATGCAAGACTGGATTATGGCCCTTGAAATTGTCAAAATTGCTATAATAGAGCTTGTGAAAACAATAGAGGCTCCATTTAATATCTGATCTTCACCAAACTTAGTTAGTAGTTAAATATTAATGAGAGCTTGGTGCCTTTTTCAAACCAGCCAGATCCGCCCATGCAAGGCTGGATTATGGCCCTTGAATTTGCCAAAATTGCTATAATAGAGCTTGTGAACACAATAGAGGCTCCATTTAATATCTGATCTTCACCAAACATAGCTAGTAGTAAAATATTGATGTGAGCTTGGTTACTTTCGAAAACCAGACAGATGTGCCCTTGCATTACTGGATTATGGCCCTTGAAATTGTCAAAATTGCTATAATACAGCCTGTGAACGCGATAAAGTCTTCAGTTTTGATTGTATCTCCATCAAACTTATACAGTAGTTAGATATCCATGAGAGCTCGGTTCCTTTTGCTAACCAGACAGATCCACCCATGGAAGACTGGATTATGGCCCTTGAAATTGTCAAAATTGCTATAATACAGCTTGTGAACACAATAGAGCCTCCATTTACTATTCGATCTTCACCAAACTTAGTTAGTAGTTAAATATTAATGAGAGCTTGGTGCCTTTTTCAAACCAGCCAGATCCGCCCATGCAAGGCTGGATTATGGCCCTTGAATTTGCCAAAATTGCTATAATAGAGCTTGTGAACACAATAGAGGCTCCATTTAATATCTGATCTTCACCAAACATAGCTAGTAATAAAATATTGATGTGAGCTTGGTTACTTTCGAAAACCAGACAGATGTGCCCTTGCATTACTGGATTATGGCCCTTGAAATTGTCAAAATTGCTATAATACAGCTTGTGAACACAATAGAGCCTCCATTTACTATCAGATCTTCACCATACATACATGCTCTTCACCAAACTTAGATAGTAGTTAAATATTGATGAGAGCTTGGTTCCTTTCCCAAACAGATGTGCCCATGCAAGACTGGATTATGGCCCTTGAAATTGTCAAAATTGCTATAAAACAGCTCGTGAACACAATAGAGCTCCATTTACTATCAGATCTTCACCATACATACATGCTCTGTATTGAAAATGACCAAAGAACCATCCCAGTAGAGCATAGGCCCTCATGGGCCTCTTGTTTTCTCTTTTTTTTTTGTTCTCTTTGCTTTTTCAAAATTTCTCTCTCTTCTTTAATTCTTCATGCACACGTTTCTTATTTTCTATTTCTCGGAGCATTTTTAAAGCCACGGGCCTAGACAAAGCTTTATGTCTGATGATGTTGGTCAGGTCTTCTTAGGGCAAATTTCTGGTACTGCTAACAGAGAAAATGATGGTGAAATATAGTCGTCTTTATCAGATACTATTTTTACTCAGGAGATTGGGGGGATAGGAGCTGGAAACTGTGCAACACTTGGCTCGGGTACATCCATAGATACGGGGTTCATGGGAAGTTGCTGATCAGTGGGTTGAGCATAGGCGTCAATTTGATCGGAGGCTGATGTCAAGGGCATACATGTATTTGAGGACGCAGCTAGTGGGTCCTTTCTTAACAGGTGGGACTGTCAATAAAGGCACTGTTACTTGCCTGTTTGAAAGAAGCATTGCTGTTAGTGGTAAAGTGTGGCCTGAGCCCACATGTTGATTGAAGGTCACTGATGAGTTAACCGTTGAGCTGACAGATAAAATAATGATGGGTGCCTCAGATATCTTCTGCCCATGTAATTTGGAAGGTGTCAACTTGTTTACATCAACATTATCAGGACAAAGAGGGAAAAAACCACAACCTTCAAATCCATGGATCCCATTTTCATTTTTACTGACTTTAGTCTAAGCCCACTTAAAAACATATGGAAAGGCTAAAAAAAAAATATGTGTGGTTCAGGTAACCCTACCTTCCCTATTTTTTGGGGCTGACCCTAGAACTTTTTATCAATTTTGGGAACTAAAATAATTGATCGAAACTGAAACGCTTGGAAAGCATTTATCGATCGTAATAAAACAAACATGGCGGCGGCCACAGTGTTCACCGTGACGGTAGAAAACGCGTCCATGGCCCTTCAAAACAAATTATGAAGGCAGTCATCAGCTCATCTACCGTCGGGGAAGTTTTTGCAAGAATTATTGCATATATTGATGAGATGTCTTGAATGTGCATATAGCACACATTTGTAACCACTTACGTCTATAACAACTTGCAACAGACAACTTGCTTCTGAAGAAGACCAATGTTACCTGAACCACTCATATATTTTTTTTTAGCCAAAGTACTTTTTTGTGAAAGACTGTCCTAAATTTGTGAGATGCCAGTTTTCTCTTCTTTTATCTAAGCAGATTTCATCGGGCCAAAGAACAACATTGCATGGCTGCAATACATGGGTTGCATTTGGAAGAAGTCAATATAAGACAATGTCATTTTCATGGTAAAACATGTGGGTTAAATTGCTGTCAACTTGTAGTATTACGGTTTCTGTTTCTTGTTTTTCCATTTTGCGTATGTCCCCAAATGTCCTCGGAAAACAATGTATACCGGAGTCCCGTAAACGTTCTCCAGGACATACAATGAGGGGTGGTACATACTGAAGCAAACCATCACCTCAATCTGAATCTGCTGCTTAGTACTTGGGAGTCACATAATACACATGCCTTGCACCCATTTTTTGCCATAACTTTTCCACTGTTGACACAAATCGGAAATCCACTTTTGTCAGCATTTAAAGATTAAAATGCCTAGGTTCCTTTAACATACTTTCCCAGTCAGGCATTTCTTTATGCAGATATGTCTGCAGAACCCCAAACCAACTGTTGATCATTGCGTCATTGCCGTTCTTTGTGAATGCTCATGCCAAAAGTTATTTCCGATCTTTGTGAAAGCTCAGGCCAAGTGTCATTGCCGATCTTTGTGAAAGCTCAGGCCAAGTGTCATTGCCGATCTTTGTGAAAGCTCAGGCCAAGTGTCATTGCCGATCTTTGTGAAAGCTCAGGCCAAGTGTCATTGCCGATCTTTGTGAAAGCTCAGGATGCCGGTTGGTGAAACCATGAAACTAATTCTTGCCTGACAAGTTATTCCTTAATGGTGTTTTATGTTGATCATTGTCAAGCACTGGTTTCACCTCAGTAAGCAACTCTTCCTTCTTCAATGGGTAGCTAATGCTTGCCATGAGTTTGCAGTACTCCACTACATTAAGCTCCTCTGAGGCCGAAATTGGGCCCCATTCACAATCAATAGACACCTCTTTTTTTCCCACAAAAGTAGGCCTAAACTTCACAAAATCTGCCTTTTATCACATTTTACATGTCACTATTTTTACAATTGAAAGGGCCCTGGACCTGTTCACAAAATAGCAAGGAAAAAAACCACTGGGTTCTCCGAAGCTCAATGCCGCTTTTTTCTTCGAAACCCATTGTTAGCTTGTCTGTTTTTCGAAGAAATAAAGTTGAGACATTGTGATACCGTGTGCGTCGTCATCGTCACAAAACTTTAGCCTCACCTCATAACTCAAAAAGCATTATATATTTTCAAATGAAACTTGGTACACATGTTCCTGGGAATGATACGCATGCATATATAACAAGTTACGTAACTCTGGCTTTAATAACTATTCCGTAATGCCCCTTTTTCGACTAAGAAAAAACAGACGAGCGTTGGCGCTCAAATTGTTTAGTGGGAATAATTCAGGACAGGTGGACCAATTTCTGGTAAGCAGTCGTCGGACCAGATCAGAATTTACCGGTCATGTCCATCGGACTGACTACTTTCATCAGGTTTTAAAATATGAACAATTGAATACCTTTTACGTGGGACTTTTTATATAAGCCTTCCCATATATATGCTTTCTGACACTTTCAGCCAAAAGTTTTTGAAAAAATTGTGGAAAAAGGAAAAATTGCCAATAATGAGCAATTTATCCTTTTGCCTCAATGTTTTCAACCCTATTCAATGATCATACTTAAACCCTTTCCCACATACAACAAGTCTGTAGCAAAGTCGCCTGCTGCAGAGGCGTAAGACAGCATCTAAATTTGTGAAAGGATTGATATTTACAGTTTAAGAAATTTTTCATATTATGCCTAGATGTGTTCAAAGTTGTCTGCTGCAGATTGGCCGTATGTGCAAAAGGGTTAATATATATATACAGTTCATGATGTTTGTCATATTTTGCCTAGATATGTGTTCAAAGTTGTCTGCTGCAGATTGGCCGTATGTGCAAAAGCGTTAATATATATATACAGTTCATGATGTTTGTCATATTTTGCCTAGATATGTGTTCAAAGTTGTCTGCTGCAGATTGGCCGTATGTGCAAAAGCGTTAATATATATATACAGTTCATGATGTTTGTCATATTTTGCCTAGATATGTGTTCAAAGTTGTCTGCTGCAGATTGGCTGTATGTGCAAAAGCGTTAATATATATATATACAGTTCATGATGTTTGTCATATTTTGCCTAGATGTGTTCAAAGTTGTCTGCTGCAGATTGGCCGACACTATGTGCAAAAGTGTTAATATATATATACAGTTCATGATGTTTGTCACATTTTGCCTAGATATGTGTTCAAAGTTGTCTGCTGCAGATTGGCTGTATGTGCAAAAGTGTTAATATATATATACAGTTCATGATGTTTGTCACATTTTGCCTAGATGTGTTCAAAGTTGTCTGCTGCAGATTGGCTGTATGTGCAAAAGTGTTAATATATATATACAGTTCATGATGTTTGTCACATTTTGCCTAGATATGTGTTCAAAGTTGTCTGCTGCAGATTGGCCGTATGTGCAAAAGTGTTAATATATATATACAGTTCATGATGTTTGTCACATTTTGCCTAGATATGTGTTCAAAGTTGTCTGCCGTATGTGGGAAAGCGTAAATATATAATTATAGAGATTTTTCATGTATAGCCTAAATAATTTAGTAAATATGTTCAAAGTCGTCTGCTGCAGATTGGTCGTATTTTGGAAAGTGTTATTACCATAATTATGTGAAAACCATTTTACGAAACTTTCTGCTAGCAATATGCGGCCACATCAATGTCACATGTTTATTATTCTGCCACTTATTTAACCCTTTCCCTCATATAGACGCCTTCTGACGCCTCTGCAGCAGACGGCTTTTTGAAAACATAGTGACAAAAGAAGCAATTTCTCCTTTTGCCACAATGTTAAATCCACTTTTAGTGATAGGTGATCCATTCAATTATAGAGATTTTCCATTTTTTGATAAAACATGTTCAAAGTCGTCTGCTGCAGAATTGTCGTATGAGGGAAAGGGTTAATGGGGGTCTTACATATATATCATATCCCTTTGCGTGTGAGAGTTGGAAAGTGTGAGAGTGGAAAACATTGTGGCATAAGGAGAAATTGCTCGTTTTGAGCAATTTCTTCTTTGTCTCTATGTTTTCAAAAAGCTGTCTGCTGCAAAGGCTTCAGGAGGCATCTATATGAGGGAAAAGGATTAAAATTAAATAGACTAATCCTTTATGATATTTTTTCAGGTATAAATGCAAAGTCATTGGCTGTTAGAAAGTTCATCAAGCTGACTGCATCCAATCAAAGTGTGTCAATATTATCAGCCTTCAAGGCAGTATCATCTAAACAATTGGTAACACCCAAAAATTCATTAAAAGACTTGAGCTTAGAGGGAAAGAAGGACTCAGAGGTAATTGTAAATATCATTGTTTGAAAGAGGGTGTTATAGTAGTATATATCACTGTTTGAAAGAGGGTGTTATAGTAATATATATCACTGTTTGAAAGAGGGTGTTATAGCTCTATATATCACTGTTTGAAAGAGGGTGTTATAGTAATATATATCACTGTTTGAAAGAGGGTGTTATAGTAGTATATATCACTGTTTAAAAGAGGGTCTTATAGTAATATATATCACTGTTTGAAAGAGGGTGTTATAGTTCTATATATCACTGTTTGAAAGAGGGTGTTATAGTAATATGTATCAATGTTTGAAAGAGGGAGTTATAGTAATAAATATCACTGTTTGAAAGAGTGTGTTATAGTAATATTTATCACTGTTTGAAAGAGGATGTTATAGTAATATATATCACTATCACTGTTTGAAAGAGGGTGTTATAGTAATAAATATCACAGTTTGAAAGAGGGTGTTATAGTAATAAATATCACTGATTGAAAGAGGGTGTTTTAGTTATAAATATCACTGATTGAAAGAGGGTGTTTTAGTAATATATATCACTGTTTGAAAGAGAGTGTTATAGTAATATATATCACTGTTTGAAAGAGGGTGTTATAGTTGTAAATATCACTGTTTGAAAGAGGGTGTTATAGTAACGAATATCACTGTTTGAAAGAGGGTGTTATAGCAATATGTATCAATGTTTGAAAGAGGGTGTTAAAGTAGTTAATATCACAGTTTGAAAGAGAGTGTTATAGTAATATATATCACTGTTTGAAAGAGAGTATTATAGTAATACATATCACTGTTTGAAAGAGGGTGTTATAGTTATACATATCACTGTTTGAAAGATGGTGTTATAGTAGTAAATATCACTGTTTGAAAGAGGGTATTATAGTACTATATATCACTGTTTGAAAGAGGGTGTTATAGTAATATATATCACTATTTGAAAGAGGGGGTTATAGCAATATATATCACTGTTTGAAAGAGGGTGTTATTATACAATTATGGACTTTTCAGCTGCTATACATGATGTGATATGCACCAAAAAATCATTTTGGTACATATTATTATCATGTATAACAGCTGAAAAGCCCATAACTGTTTTATTATATAACCCTCAATTTATCATATTGTTTTGATATTGATCAACTTAAAAGAAAACAGAGGACCACTCAAGGAACATTTCTGTACAGTTTATATTGACCAAGCAATTTAGGAGGAGATATTTTTGGTGGCGGTTCATTTTCCATTTTGACAGCAGTTATTGTCGTTTGGAAACACAGGAAATGATCAATGGAAGTCAAACGCTTCATCGCATTTAATCATGATCATCCGAACGAGCTTCAGGAGTTTCCGTGGTCATTTGGAACGCGCCTCGGAAAATTCTGTAGCGTACGGATAAAGGCGAAGGATATTAATAGGCGGCTAATGGGATTCCCCGGTCTTCCCCTGTTACTATTTATAAAACTTGTGCATATCGCAAGATATTTTTTCTAAAAAGTTACTTTTTAGCCAATGAAGAAGTGTCTATTTATAGGTTATATAATAAAGTAATATATATATTTCACTGTATGAAAGAGGGTGTTGTAGAAGTGTACAGCAACTGAATGTGAACAATTCTAAAAAAAATCTCAAAATATACTTCTAAGGGTGTATTTACCCTTTCCCACACACAGCAAATGATCTGCAGCAGACAACTTTCAAAACATCTAACGATGGTTTCATGCAAAACGGTTGTAAGTCTACATCTTGAACAAGATGTAGTTACAACCGTTTTGCATGAAGTCCTTGCTATGTTGAAATTCTTTAGATAATTTTTTTTTTTTTAATAGAGTTGAAATCATTGTGGCAAATTAGACATTAGACATTGCTCATAAAGAGCAATTCCTCCTTTTGCCACAATGTTTCACGAATTTGTCTGCTGCTGCAAATACGTCAAAATTTATATGCAAGTGGGAAAGGGTTATATATATACGAATCAATCAGGGTAATGTATCATTATTCTACAGCAGTCAACCTGGCATTTGAATTTTATAATTTGGGAATGCTGTATTATTGTACTGTACTACGAGGAGTGTTGGAAAATTGATACTTATATGAAATGTCAATTTTGTCACACTGGGAGTAGCACAATACAAACTGACATATTGTTACTGCATGGACATTTACCTTTTTGTTGTTTCATTTAATGGATGATGATAGTAGCAGTATGTATATTCATAGATGCTGAGAGAAATGGGAATTAAACATGTGAGAATCCAGGCCCCACTTCAACCGTGTGTGGATTGTTTTGTGCAGAGAGCCAGACCTATCACAAAGAGGTAAATAAATAGGGCCACGCAAAAAAAAAAATCTTTGAATTGCAAAAATATGCCATAATTATCATCATATTTGATTCATGAGTAACAGGAATGGGGTATAGGTACAATTTAACACTTCTACAGCTTAGCTGTCGAAGCCCGTGTTATCGGTGATGTTACATCGGCTCCGCTTTGGTATACTGCTAAGTGTGCAGTTGTGTGACTTTGGGGCGAAGTCAAGGGAATAGAGGGAGAAATGTAACTGGAGTGGGGTATAGATACAATTCCTTTTGTCACAATATTTTATCTGCTATGAATGCAATTCCAAGTGGTAAAGTGTTAACCCTTTCCCACATACAAAAAACCTGCAGCAGACAACTTTGAAAATATCTTGTCAAACATGTGAGAAAAATCACCATTAATGAGAGTTGAAAGTTCTACTAAATAGAGTTGAAAATATTGTGGCAAAAGTTGAAACTGCTTATAATGAGCAATTTCACCTGTTGTCACAATGTTTTCAAAAGTCATCTGTTGCACAGGCATCAGAAAGCGTCTGTATGTGGGAAATTGTTAATTAAGGTTCTTGATGCATGACCATTTTGTTATCACAGTAACCATTTCCAACATATAGTTGCGGACAACTTTGAAAATCATTGGCAATAATATTGAAAAAAAATCTCTACAAATGAAAGCATAATTACTGAATGGAGCAACAAACATTGTGGGAATTATGAGAAAGTGCTCCTTTTGTCACAATGTTCTCAAAAATCATCTTCTGATGATGTGTTGAAATGCTTTTGCAGTTGGTAAGGGGTTAGAGACACAAAAAGTAATATGAGTGTCCATAAATAAACCACTTTCCTCTATAAAATGTAGGAATCCGCTGTGGTCGAGTGGTTAGCGTCGGGGATTTGAAACCGGGTGTCCCGGGTTCGATCCCCAGTCGCGGCACTACAGTCATGGTGGAGTGCCCTTGGGCAAGGCACATTTTCTAGCCTAGTACTGGTTTGTTTACCCAGGGATCATGAATAAGTGAACTGTTGCCGTGATATAACTGAAATAATGTTAAAAGCGGCGTAAAAACCCAATAAAACAAATCTATAAAATGTATATAGGATCTGACATAAGTTGTCATTTCATATAAAGTTTTATTAAACAAGTTCAAGATTTTTTTTATTAAGAGAGCCTTTAGCGAGCCTCTGGCGAGCTTAATAACAAGTTTCTTGGACAAGTTTAATAAAACTTAATGATATGACAACGAATGTCAGATTATTTTTATCACATGACGAAAGACAAAAAGAAAACCGGTTTTTGGCCGTCAGAAAATAGTCCAGATATGTAATAATTAATAGACTGTTAACTAATTACGCAAAAATATATTTTTATGACTGATAATGGTCCCTTTACCTCGTCCATCTATCGTGACATTTGCATTTACCGGATACACGTTCTCAGCCATTTTGTAAACAATCGCGGATAAATACACAAATAGTCATTCGGTCATGTTATATTACACGTGTTACATATAAAGAAATACGTAATGGGTATATTACATCAGATACAAGCATTGTCATGTGATAAACTGTTATTTTAATAATGCACTTAAAAAAGCATGTGATTTTAAAACTATTTGATTGTTTGTCTAAGCAAATACTCACCATGATATATCTGAACCCTTTCCCACATACAACAAATCTTCAGCAGACAACTTTGAAAACATGTCGCCAAAACTATGGAATATCTCTATTTATAAATGAAAGTAGAATTATTGAGTTTGAAACATTGTGGAAACAAAAGGAGGAATTACACAACATGAGCAATTTCTTCTTTTGCCACAATGTTTTCAATAGACATCTGGTGAAAAATGTGTCTACAAGTGAGAAAAGGTTGAAGAAGAAGATGTACTTAAAAGTTTGTATATATTTACCAGGAAAACAGTAACTGTTGGAGTTTTGCGACCAGCAGCCATTGATGCTATCTGCCCTTGGAAAAGTGAGTGAACTTTATTCAAATCACTTCAGTTATTCATCATTACAAAAAAGTACACACAATACTAAATAAGGTGCCTTATCTCTTTTAAGATCACCTGTGAGCCAAAGGCTCAAGGTGAGCTACTCTAATCAATCTCTGTCCGTCGTTCGTCGTCTGTTCTTAACTTTAAGCTTTAAACATCCTCTCCTCCTTAACCACAGGACCAAATTCAACCAAGCTTCACAGGAATGTTCCTTTGGTTGCCCTCTTTCAAAATTGTTCAAAGATTAAAATTCCATGTAGAACTCTGGTTGCCACGGCAAAAAAAAAGGGGGAAATAAACTAAAACTTAAAAAATCTTCTAGTCTTAAAGTAGCATCAGCTAGTGGACCTTTACCAAGATTGTTCAAATTATAGCCCTAGGGTCAAAAATGGCCCCTCCTCGGGGTCACTTGTTTTACATAGACTCATATAGGGAAAAAACTTTAAAAATCTTCTTGTCTAAAAGTAGAAGGCCCAGGCCTTTGATATTTGGTATGTAGCTTCATCTAGTGGACCTCTACAAATCTTGTTCAAATTATAGCCCTGGGGTCAAAAATTACTCCTCCCCCGGGGGTCACTTGTTTTACATAGACTCATATAGGGAAAAAACTAATTGTCTAAAAGTGGAAGGCCTTGGCATTTGATATTTGGTATTTAAGTTCATCTATTGGACCTCTGCAAATCTTGTTCAAATTATAGCCCTTGGGTCAAAAATGTATAGGGGAATAACTTTTAAAATCTTCTTGTCTAAAGTAGAAGGCCCAGGCCTTTGATAGCTTCATCAAGTGAACCTCTACCAAGATTGTTCAAATAATAGCCCTGGGGTAAAAAATTACCCCTCCCCGGGGGTCACTTGTTTTACATAGACTAATATAGGGAAAGGACTTGGCCTTTGATATTTGGTATTTAAGTTCATCTATTGGACCTCTACAAATCTTGTTCAAATTATAGCCCTGGGGTCAAAAATGGCCCCACCCCGGGGGTCACTTGTTTTACAAAGATTTGCAGGCTTTTGATATTTGGTATGTAGCTTCATCTAGTTGACCTCTACCAAGATTAGTCAAATTATAGCCCTTGGGTAAAACTTGGCCCCATCCCGGGTCCCTTGTCCCTTGTTATACATAATATTATACTTGTATTCATATATGGAAAAACTTTAAAAAGTCTCGTCTAACCTGATCTAGTGGACCTCTACCAAGATTGTTCAAATTATAGCCCTGGGGTAAAAAATGGCCCCATCCCGGGTCACTTGTTTTACATAATATTATACTTGTATTCATATATGGAAAAACTTTAAAAAATCTTGTCTAAGCTGATCTAGTGGACCTCTACCAAGATTGGTTAAATTATAGCCCTGATGTCAAAAATGGCCCTACCCTGGGGATCACTTGTTTTACATAGACTCGTTTAGGTAAACACTTTAAAAATATTCAGGTGATCGATTTAGGGCCATCTTGGCCCTCTTGTTTTCAAATGCTTATCTGATCTTTAAACCGTTCTCACAGTGATATAGAATATTTATGATGCCTCTGCAGATAGTTTGAAAACAGCTTGAAGACATTGTGGCAAAGTGAAAAATTAATTATAATGAGCAAATTCTCCTTTTGCCACAATATTTTCAACTGTATTCAACAATTGCACTTTCATTAATAGAGATTTTTAAGTCGTCTGCTGCATATTTGGTGTATGTGGGTAAGAGTTAAAAACTTGTCTCGATTCTTATGAGTTCCCAATAGGGGTGTCAACGGTTACCTATATTAATAACCGGTTAATGGTTTAACCGGATACTTAGACAATAAATATTCACTTGCTTCAGGGTTTCATTCATGTCAACCAACCTTCTTTTTTTAGCTCACCTAAGCACGAAGTGCGAGGTGAGCTTTTGTGATCAATCACCGTCCGGCGTGGTCGTTGTCGTCTGTACGTCCTTCTGTTAACAATTTCCTACAAATGACTTCTCCTACTAAACCAATGGACTGATTTCAAAATAACTTCACAGGAATGTTCCTTAGGTGGTCTTCTTTTAAAGTTGTTCAAAGAATTTAATTCCAAGTAGAACTTTGGTTGCTCCGGCATTAGAAAAGGGGAAAATTGCTTTAAAATCGTTAAAAATCTTCTTGTTCAAAAGTACCGGCTTGATTTGAAAATAATTGTGCTTAAATGTTCCTTTCAGGCACCCTCTAAAAAGATTGTTCAAATTTTTATGATCCGTTAAAAAAACATGGCCGCCAGGGGGCGGAGCTTGCTCTTATTATGTGCATTGTAATATCTTTAAAAATCTTCTTGTCAAAAAGTACTGGCCTGATTTAAAGATAATTTGGCACAAATGTTCCTTGGGGAACCTTCTAACAAGATTGTTCAAATTAATCTGATCCATTGAAAAACATGGCTGCCAGGGGCGAGGTTTGTTTTCCTTATATGTGCATTGTAAAATCTTTAAAAATCTTCTTGCCCAAAAGTAATGGCCCGATTTAAAGATAATTTTACACAAATGTTCCTTGGGGGACCTTCTATTAAGATTGTTCAAATTAATCCGATCCATTTAAAAACATGGCTGCCAGGGGCGAGGTTTGTTTTCCTTATATGTGCATTGTAAAATCTTTAAAAATCTTCTTGTCCAAAAGCACCTGCCTGATTTAAAAAATTATTTGGCACAAATGTTCCTTGGGTGACCTTCTACCAAGGTTATTCAAATAAATCTGATCCATTGAAAAACATGGCCACCAGGGTGGTTGCTTGTTTTCCTTATATATATAAATTAAAAAGTGTATAGAAAAAACGTTGAAAACTATTAAAGTTCTATTAAATCAGGTGAGCGATATAGGGCCATCATGGCCCTCTTATTTTAATTTACATTTTTTCTTCAAACCACTCTTTAAATCCTCTATATACATTCATTCAAATTTGTTGTATTATCAAAACAAATGCAGAATATAATTATTAAGTCATTATCATATCATTTCTGCCTTGTATATGATATCAAAAATCTTTTAAAAGAAACAAACTGTCTTTTAATTTATCGCTATGTCAGCCACAATTATTATTCGATTAACACTACAAAAACAAACGGTCATCATTAAAATTGAGTGAGGCCGTTTTCAGAGTTATGTAAACACTCCCGATTGAGGTGTGAATAATTAATCTCTGGTCAGTTACGTTTGACAAATTGAAAAGAACAAAAGGTGAAACACAACTGTGTATATATTTTATCTATTTTTCCGAGTTCTCGTTTACTGGAATTACTAACCAATTCATTGAATAACGGTTAACCGATTTACACTTTCCCTCATACGACAATTCTGCAGCAGACAACTTTGAACATATTTTGTCAAAAAATAGAAAATCTCTATAATTGAATGGATAACCTATGACTTAAAGGGGTAAACATTGTGGCAAAAGGAGAAATTGCTTATTTTGAGCAATTTCTTCTTATGTCACTATGTTTTCAAAAAGTCGTCTTCTGCAGATTTGTTTTATGTGGGAAAGGGTTAATGTTGACGCTTTTTGACGCATTAGCAGTAGATGACTTTTGAAAACATTGTGACCAAAGGGGAAATTGCTCATGATGGCCACAATGTTTTCAACTTTATTTAACAATCAAACTATCTTATATGTAGATTTTACATGTTTTTGTCAATATGTTTTCAAAGTCGTCTGCTGCAGATTTGTTTTATGTGGGAAAGGGTTAAGAGTAATCAAACGATTCCCTCACCAGGAGTACCAGGACCTAAGCTAGGGGCAGAAGGTTCTATCCTCCCACACAGTATATTAGGAGATGTTGAAAGTTTCATCAGGGAGGCTGAACAGCGAGGACAATTCCAGGTAAATGTTCTTTGTGAATCTCCTACCGTATACCTGGGACTATTTATACGGGGAAGAGAAACAAGTGCGATAAGCGCCAGTTGCTTGTCGTCTTTACAAAACTGTTTGTGTACATAAAACTCGATAAGCGTGTAGATAAACCTTGTACAGGTAATGCGGAATTTTGCACGATAAGAACGACAAGCATATTATATAGTGCTATATAGCATATCGCACTCGTTTCTCTTCCCCGTATTAGAAGTCCCAGAGAATACATATTAGATGTTAAAATTTGATCAGGGAGGCTGAACAGCGAGGACAATTCGAGGTAAATTTTCTTTGTGAATCTCCTACAGTATATTAGGAGATGTTAACATTTGATCAGGGAGACAATTGTTTGTGAATCTCCTACAGTATATTAGGAGATGTTAAAGTTTTATCAGGGAGGCTGAACAGCGAGGACAATGCCAGGTAAATTTTCTTTGTGAATCTCCTACAGTATATTAGGAGATGTTAAAATTTGATCAGGGAGACCATTGTTTGTGAATCTTCTACCATATATTAGGAGATGTAATTAAGGAGACTGAAACAGCAAGGACAATTCCAGGTAAATGTTCCTTTTGAGTCTCCTACAGTATTTTAGGAGATGTTAAAATTTTATCAGGGAGGCTGTAACAGCGAGGACAATTCCAGGAAAATGTTCTTTGCGAATCTTTTACTGGTTTTACCAAAGGGAACTGCAGTATGTCTGTCAAAGAAATCAACGTCAATGTCCACACCAGAATTCCTTCAATTTGTTTTTATCCATGCAGAATTCTGGTTTCCATGGCAACCTAGAAAAAACTTCTTCACCCAAAGCCTGTTGGCTGATTTTTTTATTTTTTTTTTATTTGTTCCTCGGGTGACCCCCTTTCCCACATATGATAATTCTGCAGCAAACAACTTTGAATACATCAAAGCAAAAGTATGGAAAGTCTGTTTTTAGCTCTACTTGAATTTACAGATGTGCGTCAACATGTGCTTCTTCTCTAAGGTAACTGGAGGGTCAATTGGGATGAAACTTTCACAGAAAACATCCCCTGAATGTCCTAACCAGAATTCCTTCAATTTGTTTTTATCCATGCAGAATTCAGGTTTCCGTGGCAACCTAAAGAAAAAACTTCTTCTCTTAAACCTTTTGGCTGATTTTGAAAATAATTTCGTAATTCTAAATGTTCCTTGGGTGACTTTCTATCAGAATCCTTGAAGCCATGTTGATCGGTTCAAAAACATGGCTGCCAGGGGGCTTGGCTGTTATGCTTTATATGGCTATTATTGTGAAAACTTTAAAAATCTTCTTCTTCATAAGTCTCTGGCCAATGGCCAAATAATATTATTTTTTGTGTGACATGCTCAATTTCATTCCTTGTAGAAAGCAAGAAAAGGTCAAGTGAATAAGAACAACAAACCTGCCCAAGTTGTACTGAATAAAAAGTTATCAACCTTTTCATGGAAACAACTCCTGAATGAAGAAAAAGCCTTGTCAAATTGGGACATTGAAATGTTCTACCGAAAGATGGAACAAAAACGTTTGGCTCAAATTGTTGATCGACCAATTAGAGATTTGCTGATGACACGTTCGGACGACTGTGTTCGACGGAACGAAATGCGGACATTGATCCGGCAGAGCAATGGAACGTTTCATCCTGATGTGTGTTTTTGGAACCTAGAGCCTCAGTATGGAAGTAAACAAATTAAGTATGGAATTTTTCTAATATTTCAAATCAAAGTTTATACCAAATCAAAGCGCCGATTGGCACAGAAGTGGAGATCTAGTAGAAAATCCTGCAAAGTAACAAGCAGTATCTGGGTGTAGGCCGTGCGATTTTCAATATATATAGGCATATACGATAATGCTCGATCTCCAACTCGATTCAGCTACACTTTCAGCATTGATTGCTATTATTTACGCTGGAACATACAGACGTGTCTAACTTGTAAACTGCATGACATTGAGTCCTTTAAACCTTTGTAAACCAGTCTTATCATCTAGACACTTTCATATATTGCAGCAACTTCAAAATAAAGCATTTATAATATTGAGATTTAAGAACAATCAATAACCATTCTCGCGAGCTATTTATAGAACCTTTTGGAATTTTCAGACGTGGTGTTTTGATTTTCATGAGAGTTATAGAATGTGCAATGATATTTATTATCTGCCCAAACATGAAGAAAGATTATATTTACATAATTTAACTGTATGTAGATATTATCTCAATAAATCTCAAATCTTAGTATCAATCCGGTACCAAAGTAGCACTTACATGATTATTATTAATCGTGTCTCTGCATCACTGATGGTACTATATATTGGGCGGTTTAACGGATGTAGGTTAATTGGTTTGCACCAAGGAATAAAAAGTCAAAGGGCTGTTCAAAACTGACTATGTAATTGTTTTCGTTGTTGTTGTTGTTTTTATTAGCAATCTGGCGATTGTAAAAACCAATCGCCACAAAAACAGTTATAGCTTCATCTCGCAACAAGATGTGGTTACCTCTGTCCCATATATGACAAATCAGCAGCAGATTACCTTGAAAACATCTAGGCAAAAATGGGAAAAGCCTCTGAAAATGAAAATAAAGTTAATTAACCCTTTCCCTCATACAACAATTCTGCAGAAGACGACTTTAAACATATTTTTTCAAAAAAATAGAAAATCTCTATAATTGAATGGATAACCTATATCTACGACTAAACGGAAAAAATATTGTGATAAAAGAAGAAATTGCTTGTTTTGAGCAATTTCTTTCTTTTGTCACTATGTTTTCAAAAAGCCGTCTGCTTGCTGAGGTGTCATAAAGCGTCTATATTGTTTTCAAAAGTTGTCTTCTGCATATGCGGCAATATGCATCTGTAGGTGGGAAAGGGTTAACCCTGTCCCACATACACCAATTCTGCAGCAGAAAACTAGACAAAGATATGAAAAAGCTCTATAGATTAATGTGTAACTATTTAATACCATTGAAAACATTCTGGCAAAATATGAAATGGGTCGTTTTGAGAATTAAAACTGTTTTGCTATGTATATCTGTCTGGTTATTTTAAATTGTTGTTCAGTTTTGCATCATTAGCTCCACTGTCTGAAAGCCAGTCAAGCTTATGTCATGGCGAATTGTTCGCCGTGCGCGCGTGTGTGCGTTAACATTTTGCTTCAAACAACTTCTCCTCCCTAACCACTTGGCCAATTCGGATGAACTTAATAGGAAGCATCCTCTCAATGTACTCTCCTAAATTCCTTCAAATTTTTTGGATCCATGCAAAATTCCATGGCAACCGAAAGAAGAAGAAAATAGTATAAACTCAAAAAATCTTCTCCAAAAGTGTCTGGGTGATTTTCAAATAATTTTCTAGAAATGTTTCTAGGGTGACCCTCTATCAGATTCCTGCAAGCCATGTTGATTGGTAAAAAAAACCATGGCCACCAGAGGGGGGAGGGGGGGGGGGGGTGCTACTTTGCCTTATTTGGCTATAGTGAAAACTTAAAAAGTCTTCTCCTCCGAAAGTGTCAGGCCAATTTTCAAAAAACTTTGTAGAAATGTTCCTTGGGTGACCCTCTATCAGATTCCTTCAAGCCATGTTGATTGGTAAACAAAACATGGCGATCAGGCTGTTTGGAGAGTTAATTTTTGTCTAATGGCAGGGAAGCGATACTGGCCCTCTTGGGCCTCTTGTTTTTAAATGTATCAACATTAAACCTTTACTACATACAACCATTCTACAGTAGATGACATTGAATTACCAGCTACATGAAAGTATAATTATTGAATAAAGTTGAAACATTGTGGCAGAAGAAGAAATTGGTTTTGATGAGCACCTTTTCATTTTGTGCCACAATGCTTACAAAAGTGGTTCACTGCAGATGAGGTGAAATTCAACTGCAGATGGGGAAACTTCTACTTAATCAACTCAATTGACTGCTTAATCCTTAACCACCTACAGATGTATTTATTTTGGTGCAATAGCAGCAGACGACTTTTGAAAACATTGTGGCCAAAGGTGAAATTGCTCATAATGCATTATTACAAATGTCCTTTACAGATTAGCTGTCTAATTTGCAGTTCGTTCCCACTCGTGATCAAATTTTCACGTTTATAAGCAAGCGATCGATTATTGGCCCTCTTGTTACTTATAAGTTTTCAAATTAGTCTACTAAAATTTTGTTGTATGTTGCATTTTGCAGACCCACCCTTACTAAGTCGGAGAGAGGGTACATACGGTCACCAGTGGTCAGTGGAGATGGACAAAGCATCATAGAAGAGAAAGGTAGACTATTGTTATCAAGTTTCAAAATTTATTGACTAAATTGGCAAGCTATATATAATGACGATTATATAAAACTATAGTATTATGTGAAAAATGTAGATCTGAATCCATGATCCTGTTCGCGAAAGCCAACTTGTACCATGCACAGGCTAATATAACCCTTTACCACATATAGACGCTTTCAGACGCCTCTGCAGCAGATGACTTTTAAAAACATTGTGGCAAAGGTACCATTTGCCACAATGTTTTCAACTCTATTTAATAATTAAACTGTCATTGATGGAGATTTTCCAGGTTTTTGCCAACATACTTTCAAAGTCTTCTGCTGTGGGTTTGCTGTATGTGGGAAAGGGATAAGCATATATGCATATTGTCAAACTATATAAACAGTTAAATATCTTGTTTTTAATTTCTTATTATACCCCAAGATACATAGTATATGGGGGTTACCGTATATAGGAGTCATGCTTGTCGGTCCATTGGTCTGTGGACATTACTTGTGAACACTATTTCTCAGCAGCCCTTGGTCAGAATTCAATATAACTTCACAAGAATGATTGATACCAAGCCTAGTTGTGTATATTGTCGGCGTGTTTCACTGAAATTATTTTTAAATGAGTTATGGCCCCTTGAATTTCTCATACATATTACATATATGTCCATATTTTGTGAACACTATTTCTCAGTAAGCCTTCATCAGAATTTAATATAACTTCACAAGAATGATTGATACCAAGCCTAGTTGTGCATACTGTCGGCGTGTTTCTCTGGAATTATTTTTAAATGAGTTATGGCCCCTTGAATTTCTCATACATATTACATATATGTCCATATTTTGTGAACACTATTTCACAGCAACCCTTCATCAGAATTTAATATAACTTCACAAGAATGATTGATACCAAGCCTAGTTGTGCATACTGTTGGCGTGTTGCACTGGAATTATTTTTAAATGAGTTATGGCATCTTGAATTTCTCATACATATTACATATATGTCCATATTTTGTGAACACTATTTCTCAGCAACCCTTCATCTGAATTTAATATAACTTCACAAGAATGATTGATACCAAGCCTAGTTGTGCATATTGTCGGCGTGTTGCACTGAATTTATCTCCAGACAAACATGATCCTTGCTTCCACGGAACACATACATTTACGCGTTAACCCCCATTAGCGTGTAATACACTGGAGTTCCAGTATATCGCGATGTTCGGGGTCCAAGGCCTAGCATCGCGTTGGAATCCGATCGCGAATCACCATTAGAAATTAAAGCAATCAAGTAATATGCCTCAGCATGCCAAATCCCGACACTCGTCAACTGCATGCAATGGCGATGAAAAATGTCTCAAAATCAAATCTATTTTAGCAGTCCAGAATATGGTGTCTATATGTGTATATACTTTTGCTGTAGTGTATTACAAATATAATCCTCACTTTTATTTCGAAATTGGCTAATATTGAGGGATGTAAAACAAACTCTTTCTTCATTTGCAATGTCTCCTTTCCTTACATTTTTTTCTTCTTTTCTTATTTAAAAGAAAAACAATTCACAAACCATGTATTAATAGCTTTAAATGCATATGTAGCAGACAGCGTTTGAAAACATTGTGAGAAAAAGAGAAACTGCTTATTATCAGCGATGCATCCTTTCCTTACATTTTTTTTCTAGTTTCAAAGTTGTTGAACAAAGGAAAATAAAATTTCATACCCTTTAAAATCCTTTTCAATTCAAAGTTAATTTATCCAATTTCAAACAAAATGTAGTAATATCTCTTTTTGTCACAATGCTATAAAAAGAAGTCTGCTGCATGTGCGTCAAAATGCGTGTGCAAATTGGTAAGGATTAAATCAATTTTCCGTAAATCATTGACCCGGGTAAAACTATTTCCCTCCTCCACAAATGAGCTACGTCATACGTCCAGTAAATAGAACAAAAGGGTATGACGTAATGTTACTGAGATCCTGCCATGTGATTATAAGGTGACCGTGACCTTAAGGCTTATGTAATAATAATGGATTTTCCCAAACATTTACATCTGGATCAGTCCACGTAACATATCTTTACTTCTGTGTAAATTACACACAATTTTAATAGGCTTCAACAATGCAATAACTTTGACTCAGTTGCAGCAGAAAGCTGTTGAAAACATTTTCAGAAAAGGAGATGCATGCATCATTCACATTATTCAAGTGTGAAATCGGACAAATTTGACTCAAGGGTTTATTGCATGGTTGATACATGTATTGGCACCTGGTTTAGAAAAACAACACCGACACCCTGACTAAACCCTTTGTTCGATTTTCGCGCTTTATTTTTATAAGAAAATATTAAGGAGCAATACTTTTTGAATTTGGAATAATTATTTGTTTTTGCTTATTTGGAATTTTTTGGATTATACAATCAGGTTGGTGCTTTATTTATCTAAATGTTTTTTTTCTCCAGTTTTGCAATTAGTACCATGTTTTACAGAATAATATGTCATATTTTTGTGGACATTTTTTTTTTCGAAATTGTATTTTTGAGGGGTTCAATTTTCTAATTAAATTGGAAAAAAGGCTCTTTTTTCAAGATTGAAACGGGAGCCAAGTCGCCATCGCGTTCTACTGGCAATCGCGTTGCACCCGTCCGCGAATTATCGGCGCTCCAGTGTAATCTTATGATATTAATTTGATTCATTTGCCTAAACAAAGAAATTTTGCTTTTGTTTCAAGCAGTCATGTGTCTCTTATAGAATCACTACATATTTCCACTTTCAGGTATTTCTGGTGTGTCTGTTCCCAATTCTTGGTTTGAATCAGAATACTTAAAGCAACAATCTAAACAAATTAATGGAGTAATTCACATTGAAAATAAAGTTGTAAGTACATTTTGTAGTTAGTTTAATTGGAAACAGTAGCTAAGAATAAGAGCAGTAATTCAAAGGTACTGGGATCAAATTAACCCTTTCCCTCATACAAAAATTCTGCAACAGACGACTGAATATATTTTGTCAAAAATTAGAAAATCTCTATAATTGACTGGATAACCTATAACTAAAAGTGGAAAACGTTGTGGCAAAAGGTGAAATTTCTCTTTTTGACACTATGTTTTCAAAAAGCTATCTCCGGCAGAGGCGTCAGAAAGCGTCTATATGGGGGAAAGGGTTATAGCAGTGTCAAAGAATGGAATTATAGTGTGCCATCTACACAAGTACTGGTTATGAATGGGTTATAGCAGAGTCAAAGAATGGAATTATACTGCACCATCTACACAAGTACTGGTTATACTATATTTTGAAAGAATATTTGACACAAGATATATTTAGTGGCTTAGATTAATACAAATATCAGCAATGTGCTTCATGCACAGTGTAACCTCCTCAGATCAACATTGGACAAAGGGGGAGAAATGTTGTTGTCTTAAACCTTTTCCATATACGGAATCAACCGTTGCCGAGTGGTTATCGTTGCATATTTGGAACAGGGCGTCCCGGGTTCAATCCCCTGTATTGGCAGTCATGGTGAAGTGCGCTTAGGCAAGGCACATTTCCAAGCCTAGAACTAATTTGTTTACCCAGGGATCATGAATAAGTGACTGCAGTTGCCGTGATACAAATAAGTATTAAAAAAATCTCACATACAACCAATCTGCAGCAGACAACTTTGAAAACATATAAAGGCAAAACAAGAGAAAGTTGATGCAAGGCATCAATGTCGCCGGAAAAGACTGCATTGATTTATTTATGTATTCTTGACTTTCCTTAGTCTATTCAAACATTGGTAACGTTGAAATGAAAACATTCACTTATAAATTTTATATTCACCTATACATTAGGGTATCTATAAAAAATTAACGAAATGTGTACACATTTATCTTGGCTTGAATTTAATTTTGCTGTTGTTACTTATTTAAATAATAGTATTCATTCATATAATTTCAATGTTTGTCAATCTTATTCGAATCACAATAAAATATCCTGGTATTGCTTTAAAGGGAGGTAATTTGAAGAAAACAAAAGTCTTCAAAAGGAGAAATATATCAGCATTACCGTCTACAGTTTAAATTGTTCTATTGTTTGTGGATTTAAAAATGTTCTTTTTTTCTTATTTCTACATGTACAACGAAATATTGCGGCTTCTCTTTGACGCTTTGCGTCAAACATTCGTCTTGTACTTGTCTAAAATAAAATAATATCACTCGCTTTTTCATATCGAAATGCGCATGCGCGAAAATCGATGTTAAAGGTCACGAACCTACACAACAGAATAGGGTCTATATTTAGCTTAGAAACAGTTCCTACTTTAGATATTCATGGATTAACATTATTAAATGAATTCTACACAAATCAAGACATCTCTTTGAACATGAAAACAACATTTAGTAAGTTAAAATTGCTATTAAAAGGAGAATCCGAAATTGACCTCAATGATGACACATAAGAGTCTGCATTAGGGGGTGTTGGTTCACGTCTTGAAGGGACCACTTTTGTCTTCGTAAATAAGACAAAAAACTTAAATGCGAGTGAAATAAAAAAAACTGCAAACATTAAAAAATCGGAATATTTATTTCATTTTAGATGTGTCATTTATTAGTGTTCGTAAACAACCACAATTGTAATATGTTCAAATCATCTAGATTTGTTTCTTTCTAATAATAAGCCGCCCTCCCATGTGATTTCCGAAAAGCTATTAAAAATAGAAGTCGCGGGCTTCTGCCCGGCGACTAATAAAGAGCAATCTCTATAAATGATAGTATAATTATTGAGCAGATCTGAAAACATTGTGGCAAAAGGAGAATGTGCTCATTATGAACTATTCTCCTTTAGCCACAATGTATTCAAAGATTGTCTGCTTCACATGCGTCAAAATGTGTCAAAATCGTTTTGAGCAATTTCTTCTTTTGTCACTATGTTTTCAAAAAGCTGTCTGCTGCAGAGGCGTCAGAAAGCGTCTATATCAGAGAAAGCATTAAAGCAGTGTCGCTCCGATTATGTCAAAGAGCTCTTACTATGATTGTCTTTAACCCTTATCCTCATATAGACGCTTTCTGATGCCTCTGCAGCAGACAGCCTTTTTGAAAACATAGTGACAAAAGAAGAAATTGCTCAAAACGAGCAATTTCTCCTTTTGCCACAATATTTTCCAGTTTTAGTCATAGGTTATCCATTCAATTATAGAGATTTTCTATTTTTTGACAAAATATGTTCAAAGTCGACTGCTGCAGAAGTGTCGTATGAGGGAAAGGGTTAAATTCAATCTGATTCGATGTGACTTGGCCAAAACATTTCTTGCTTAGATTTTTATCTCGATAAAGATTAGAGCCCCATTTCATTATTCTCATATATCCATTATTGACATCCAAACTCTCTGTTGTGGGTACTCAAAAGAATGGTTTCAATAAGACTTTCGTTTGGATTACAAACAATATGGGGTTATATATAACAGAGGTCCAGATAAAGAGGAGTATTCAGCTCTTTTTCCCACAATTTCTCTCTTAAAATAAAAGTCAACCCTATGTTGTGGGTACTCAAAAGAATCGTCTCACTGAGACGATTCTTTTGAGCACTCACAACATAGGGTTAGAGAGTCAAATAATGATTTTAGAATATATGCAAAATGCCCCTTATCTAGAGGTCTGATATAAAGAAACAAGATAGATATTGTGAGATAAAGTCACTTACATACTCGATCCTCCCTATCTATGATCATGTGTTATAAACTCTCTAACAGTTATTCAAGGAGCTTGAAGTTCATGACTCAGGAGTCTCCCCAGGTGTACACAATAACTACATGACTAATACACTTGGTGCTAGTCCAGTCCAGCCAGAGGGCATTGAGATGGTGAACAGTAGCTGTAGGCCGTCCGTCAGGTACATTGATTTGATTTATCGGGGTTTAATGCCGTTGTCAATTTTTTTTTCGTTTATATAATTATACCTTTCCTACCTATAGACGCATTTTTAAGCATTTGCAGCAGACGACTTTTGAAAACACCGCAACAAAAGGAGAAATTGCTCAAACAAGCAATTTCTCCTTTTGCCACAATGTTTTTAACTTTTTTCAGTAAATATACCTACAATTATAGAGATTTTTTCATATTTTTGAGTATACATTTTCAAAGTCGTCTGCTGCAGATTTACTGTATGTGGGAAAGGGTTAATATTGAAGGTCAGTTTACATACCAAATTGTGCTTCCTGACTTACTTACACAAGTAATTCACGCAACAGTCTGTCCAAGCAACTGACATAGACTGATAGTCAATTGCTGGAACACAAATGTGGCTTGTAGACTGATAGTCAATTGCTGGAACACAAATGTGGCTTGTCACATTGTGTCAATTGGTGGAACACAAATGTGGCTTGTCACATTGAGTCAATTGCTGGAACACAAACGGGGCTTGTCGCATTGAGTCAATTGCTGGAACACAAACGGGGCTTGTCACATTGAGTTAATTGCTGGAACACAAACGGGGCTTGTCGCATTGAGTCAATTGCTGGAACACAAACGGTGCTTGTCACATTGAGTTCATTGCTGGAACACAAACGGGGCTTGTCGCATTGAGTCAATTGCTGGAACACAAACGGGGCTTGTCGCATTGAGTTAAATGCTGGAACACAAACGGGGCTTGTGGCATTGAGTCAATTGCTGGAACACAAACGAGGCTTGTGGCATTGAGTTAATTGCTGGAACACAAATGTGGCTTGTCGCATTGAGTTAATTGCTGGAACACAAACGGGGCTTCTGGCATTGAGTCAATTGGTGGAACACAAACGGGGCTTGTCGCATTGAGTTAATTGGTGAAACACAAATGTGGCTTGTCGCATTGAGTCAATTGGTGGAACACAAATGTGGCTTGTGGCATTGAGTTAATTGGTGGAACACAAATGTGGCTTGTGGCATGGAGTCAATTGGTGGATCACAAATGTGGCTTGTGGCGTTGAGTCAATTGATGGAACACAAATGTGGCTTGTGGCATTGAGTCAATTGGTGGATCACAAATGTGGCTTGTCACATTGAGTCAATTTGTGGAACACAAATGTGGCTTGTGGCATTGAGTCAATTGGTGGAACACAAAATGTCCATGCATGACTGGATTATGGTCCGTCGTCTGTCCACAATTTCTTGTAAACCACGATAAAGTCTTCATTTATTATCCGATGTTTACCAAACTTTTTCAGTAGCAAGATATCAATAAGAGCTCGGTTCCTGTCGAAAACCAGCCAGATTCTTGATGCATGATGGGATTATGGCCCTTTATAAATTAGCAAAATTGCAAAATCTTATTCAGTAGCTAGATATTCATTAGAGCTTGGTTCCTTTCGAAAACCAGCCAGATCCATCTATGCATGATGGGATTATGGTCCGTCATCCGTCGTCTGTCCACAATTTCTTGTGAACACGCTAAAGTCTTCATTTATAATACGATCTTTACCAAACTTTTTCAGTAGCTACATATCCATGAGAGCTCGGTTCCTTTCGAAAACCTTTAAAATTGGCAAAATTGCTATAATTGGCCTTGTGAACAAGATAAAGTCATAATATAATCCGATGTTTACCAAACTTATACAGTAGCTAGATATACATGAGAGCTTGGTTCCTTTTGAAGACTAACCAGATCCGTTGATGCATGACGAGATTATGGCCCTTTATAAATTGACAAAATTGCTATAATTGACGTTGTGAACAAGTTAAAGTCTTCATTTATTATCCGATGTTTACCAAACTTATTCAGTAGCTAGATATTTGAATCAGCCAGATCCTTTTATGCATGAGGGGATTATGGCCCTTTAAAATTGGAAAAATTGCTACAATTGACCTTGTGAACAAGATAAAGTCATCATTCATTATCCGATGTTTACCAAACTTATACAGTAGATAAATATATATGAGAGCTCAGTTCCTTTTGAGAACCAGCCAGATCCATCAATGCATGACTGAATTATGGCCCTTTAAAATTGGCAAAATTGTTATAATTGACTTGTGAACACAATAAAAACTTATTTGTCACATGCCCTTTACATTGGCAATATTGACACATTGTTGGATGATGCAGATATTGAAAACAAATTCTACCTATACATTCGCTCCTGGAGAAGGTCAACGACCGCTCAGTATTTTTCAAGATAAAGATTTAGAATGTTCCTTAAGTGACCCACTATCGGATTCCTTCAAGCCATGTTGATTGGTCAAAAAACATGGCCACCAGGGGGCGTGGCTATTTTGCCTTATATGGCTTGAGTGAAAACTTAAAAAATCTTCTCCTCCGAAAGTGTTTGGCCCATTTTCAAATAATTTTGTAGAAATGTTCCTTAGTGACCCTCTATCAGATTCCTTCAAGCCATGTTGATTGGGGGGGCTAAAGTGAAAAAAAAAAAAAAATCAGGTGAGCGATCCAGCTTGTTTATTTTAGCATTTTGAGACTTTATCTTGTGTTTTGCATTAGACATCTCATTGTTCAACTAATCAATACGGCTTTAGCAAATCTTGTAGAGGGTCACTCAAGGAAATTTATACTACATTATCTTGCAATCTGACAAGGATATTTAGAAAGAAGAATTTCACAGTTTAGGCAGGTTACTCCCTTCCTGCTGCCACGGCAAAAAATGTGGTATTTAGAATACATGTATATCTTTGGACAAATTTGAATGAGGACCCCTGAAGGAACATTCCTATGAATTTTTGTTGAAATTTGCCCAGTGGTTAAGGATGAGATGTCATTTGAAGCTTAAAGTTCAATTTACCCCTTTTCTCATGCCACCTGGAAACTTCGTCTTTCAACCAATCGATATGGCTCAAAGAATTATGAACAGTGTCACTGAAGGAACAAATCAGACAAGCGCTTTCAAAAGAATAGAGATTTAAAATTTTGTCATTTTGTCCTTTTCTGATGCCGCCTCGCTGCATTTTATTAACAAATCAATATGGCTTGAACAGTTTTCGTAGAGAGTCACAGAAGGAAAATTTCTACTAAATAATTGAACTGATTAATCCTTTCCCAAATACAACAAATCTACAGCAAACAACTTTAAACAAAAATATAAAAAAAAACATGGATTCTCTCCATAAAGGAATGAAGTAGTATTTAACTAAGCTCATAACTTTGTGGCAAAAGGAGAGATTGTTCAGTATGACAATGTTTTCAAATAGGTCTGCTGCAGAGGTGTCTGTATATGGGAAAGTGTTAAGTCTTTCAAACTAAGATAATTGGATAGGCATGAAATAATATTGACTGAAGGAAATCAATCTTTATTAATTTTTGGGTTAATAGATCAAAGGTCAAGGTCACAATGAAATATAATGCTGTGGGGAATGTCCTTTCCATAGGAAAGGATGAGTTATGGCTTACTTTCAGAAATATATTTTGTGCTATGACTAATTCTATATTTCTTGCAGTGATGTCAAGAAACCTGGTCCGTCTTTATGCATTGATGGAACAACCCTTAGTTGGATTGGTACGAAGAACACAATAGTAAAGGACAAAATAGCTAAAGAAGTATTCATACTTATACAAGCTGACGTTGGAGAAGTAGTGAAAAGTCGCATGACCATTGAGAACAATGGCACTGTTGTGCTGAGATATTTCTGGAAGGTAAAATGTTTTACGGTTGAGCACAATATTGCCTAATTTTTGCATCTGCAGAATTCGATGGTTTCATGCAAAACGGTTGTAACTACATCTTGAACAAGATGAAGTTACAACCGTTTTGCATGAAGCCCTCAAGATGTAAGATGAAGACCCACAGACAAAATGTAGATAAATATATTGAATCCTGTGATGAGCGGGTTCTGCCTTTGGAATTTTAATACTCAAAAGGTGCGGGTACTGGTTAAGTCTCCAGGAAGCATATAGAGTGATATAAACAATATAAACTGAAAGCTTGTTTTGCAATCAATGTCAAATAAGGAAATTTAGACTTGACTACATGTAAGATAATTTTACATGTATATCAAATTTTTGTCTTAACTTGTTTCCTCTGAATTTATCAATAGTTTTTGTATTTTTGTAAGTAACATATTCATCATGATTCTTTGGACTACTCACAATATAGGGTTTGTTTGTGTTGTAAGGAAAATATAAGTGGGAAAAGACCAGTTTATTCCTCCTTATTTTGTCAAATGTATATATACATTGTACTTTTTCCTCTATTCTTTGTCTCTATCTCTTTCTCTACAATTCTTTCCTATCATCAGAAAGAACCTGTCTTTCACCCTTTACCTATAAGACGGCCTGTTAGACGACCTTTCTATTGCTTATATGATGAAGGTAAGTCAGAGGTTGTTTTAAAAGTTAGGTATTTAAAGATTGAGTGCACAGGTTCAATCCCTACACATGTTAGTCATGGTGGAGTGCCTGGAGCACATTTTTAGCTAACCTGAGGACACAGAGCTCAAGGGGAGTTATTGTGATTGTCCGTCGTATGTATGTCATCATTTTCTCTTCTGTAACAAGTCAATTGAAATCTCACTCTCAAGCCTCTCAATATCCACACCAAAATTTATAGCATAAACTTTAAAAATCTTCTTCCCCGAAAATATCTGGCTGCATTCAAATATGTTTGTGGGAATGTTACTTGGATGACCCTACATCTGATTCCTTCAAGTCATGTTGATTGTGGTCCCTTTATGCACAGAGCGTAAATTTAAAAAGATATTTCATGTCTGATTTTGAAATAGTTACTGGTACATAAAGATGTGTTTGGTGACCTTCAAAGTCATATTTATTTTGCGAAAGACAAACAAAAATGGATTGGGGTTATTTTGCTTTGTGGAAGTAGAGCTATACTAGTCCTCTTTGATTTCTTGTATTTGCTAACCTGACCTCAAAATGAAATATTGATGTTGACATGTGAAAACTGTGTATTGTATAGACTCATGGTGAGCTATTGCGATGGTCTTTGTAAATGTTCCGTCAACATTTTACTTCAAACTACATCTCCTCCTAAACCGCTTGGTCAATTTTGATAAAACTTTACAAGGATGTTTCTTGGGTCCTCATTCAAAGTTGTTCAAAGAATTGAATTCCATGTTTGACATGGCAATGGAAAGGAAAAACTTAAGAAATATTCTTTTCCAAAAGTACTTGCCCGATTTAAAAATTATTTGACAGAGAAGTTCCTTAGGTGACCCTCTACCAAGATTGTTCAAAATATTTTGTTCTGTTGCAAAACATGGCTGCCATGGGGGCGGAGCTAAATTTTATTAAAATGTGTTAAGTAATATCTTCTTGTCCAAAAGTTCAGGCCTGATTTGAAAATAATTTGGCACAAATCTTTCTTGGGTAAACCTTGACGACGATTGTTCAATATTTAGCTCTACTGGCCAAAGCAAACCTTTTGCAAACCAGCTAGATCCGCCCATGCAAGACTGGATTATGGTCCTTGGAATTGTCGAAATTCTTATAATAGAGCTATTGAACACAATAGAGGCTCCATTTAGTATCTGATCTTCAACAAAGTTACACAGTAGGTATCCATGAGAGTTTGGTTCCTTTCGCAAACCAGCTAGATCTGCCCATGCAAGACTGGATTATGGCCCTTGAAATCCCATCCCAGTAGAGCATAGGCCCTCATGGGCCTCTTATTTCTAATTCGTTGGAAAACATGGCGTCCAGGGGGTGGCGCTCGTTTTCCTTATATGTATATACATAGTGTAAACTTTAAAATAAATCTTGCCCAAAAGTACTGGCCATGTTTGATAATATACTGTTTTCCAATTATGTTTATATAGTGAAATCTTTTTAAATGTTCTTGTTAAAAGTATAGGCCTTATTATGTCTCCTCCCTCCGGAGGAGACATATTGCTTTTGCCTGCGCCGTCTGTCTGTCTGTCTGTCTGTCTGTCCGTCTGTCTGTCCGTCTGTCTGTCCGTCTGTCTGTCTGTCAGGGCGTCCACATTTCTTGTCCGGCCTTTATCTCACAACCCCTTGGCCACATTTCTATGAAACTTCACAGGAGTCATCGGTACAACGTCTAGTTGCGCATATTACGAGGGCGTTTAATTTGACCTACTTTTGGATGAGTTATTGCCCTTTCTTAAAATTGCCATTTCATTCTTGTCCGGCCTTCATCTCACAACCCCTTTGCCACATTTCTATGAAACTTCACAGGAGTCATCGGTACAACGTCTAGTTGTGCATATTACGAGGGCGTTTAATTTGACCTACTTTTGGATGAGTTATTGCCCTTTTTTAGATCACCTTAGCCGAAGGCTGAAGGTGAGCTATTCTGATCACTTTTTGTCCGTCGTCCGTCGTCCGTCGTCCGTCCGGTGTTAACTTTTAGCTTTAAACATCAACTCCTCCCAAACTCCAAGGACAATTTTCGTGAAACATCACAGGACTGTTCCTCTGGTTGGCCTCTTTCAAAGTTGTTCAAAGATTTAAATTCCATTGAGAACTTTGGTTGCTGCGGCATCAGAAAGGGGACAAAATGTCCAAACTTTGAAAATCTTCTCCTCCGAATCTGCCTGTCAGATTCAAATATAATTTGGTAGAAATGTTCCTTGGGTGACCCTCTATAAAATTTGTTCAAGCCATACTGATTGGTCGAAAAACATGGCAGTCAGGCGGCATCAAAAAAGGGGCAAAATGACAATACTTTAATAAAGTATCCTTATAAAAGTGCTTGTCTGATTTAAAGATAGTTTTGTAGAAATGTTCTTTCATTGATCATCTACATACTTTGTCAAGCCATATTGATTTGTTGAAAGGCATAGCAACCAAGCAGCATCAGAAAAGGAGTAAAATTAACTTTTTGCTTCAAATGACATATGGTTATTAGATTGATGGTCTAAGGGAGGTAACACTTGGCAGAGTATTATGCAAGGGCAATCTCCTTCGCAGAGTTGTCGTTCCTTACACTCACCATACACTATCAGGTGATCGATTTAATGTCCAAACTTTAAAAATCTTCTCCTCCGAATCTGCCTGTCAGATTCAAATATAATTTGGTAGAAATGTTCCTTGGGTGACCCTCTATAAAATGTGTTCAAGCCATACTGATTGGTCGAAAAACATGGCAGTCAGGCGGCATCAGAAAAGGGGCAAAATGACAAAATTTGAAAATTCCATTTTTTATGAAAGTGTTTGTCTGATTTTAAGAAAATATAATACGAATCTTACTGTAATGATCCTCTATTTAATTTGTTTAAGCCGTTTTGATTGGTTACACAATCATATCAACCAGGCGTCGTCACAAAAAGGGTAAATTGAACTTTTAGCTACAAATGACAACCAACTCCTACCATTCCAATAGAGCAATTTCCACAAAACATCACAAGAATGTTCCTTTGGTGGTCCTCTTTCAAAATTGTTCAAAGATTTAAATTCCATTGATAACTTTGGTTGCTGCGGCATCAGAAAGTGAGAAAAATACCCAAATTTTAAAATCCTTTTCCTCCATAATCTACTTGTGCGATTGCAAGATAATTTGGTAGAAATGTTCCTTAAGTGACCCTCTAAATAAACTGTTGAAGCCATATTGATTTCGTTGAAAAACAGCTCAGCAAGGCGGCATCAGGAAAGGTGCAAAATGACAAAAACTTTATAATTCCATTCTTATTAAAGTTCTTGTTAGATTTCAAGATATAAATGGCCTTTACTGATAAACTGTTTCTTGAGAAGTGTCCACTCCTTTGCAGTTTCATTTGCATTCCCTGATAAAATTTTCCAAGATATTTGCAGTTAAATATTTGCTACTAATTTACTATCAATAAGGTGATCGATTTAGGGCCATCTTGGCCCTCTTGTTTAAAATTGCCATTTCATTCTTGTCCAGGGCGTCCACATTTCTTATCCGGCCTTTATCTCACAACCCCTTGGCCACATTTCTATGAAACTTCACAGGAGTCATCGGTACAACGTCTAGTTGCGCATATTACGAGGGCGTTTAATTTGACCTACTTTTGGATGAGTTATTGCCCTTTCTTAAAATTGCCATTTCATTCTTGTCCGGTCTTCATCTCACAACCCCTTTGCCACATTTCTATGAAACTTCACAGGAGTCATCGGTACAACGTCTAGCTGCGCATATTACGAGGGCGTTTAATTTGACCTACTTTTGGATGAGTTATTGCCCTTTTTTTAAAATTGCCATTTCATTCTTGTCCGGCCTTCATCTCACAACCCCTTGGCCACATTTCTATGAAACTTCACAGGAGTCATTGGTACAACGTCTAGTTGCGTATATTACGAGGGCGTTTAATTTGACCTACTTTTGGATGCGTTATTGCTCTTTCTTAAAATTGCCATTTCATTCTTGTCCGGCCTTCATCTCACAACCCCTTGGCCACATTTCTATGAAACTTCACAGGAGTCATTGGTACAACGTCTAGTTGCGTATATTACGAGGGCGTTTAATTTGACCTACTTTTGGATGAGTTATTGCCCTTTCTTAAAATTGCCATTTCATTCTTGTCCGGCCTTCATCTCACAACCCCTTTGCCACATTTCTATGAAACTTCACAGGAGTCATCGGTACAACGTCTAGTTGTGCATATTACGAGGGCGTTTAATTTGACCTTCTTTTGGATGAGTTATTGCCCTTTTTTTAAAATTGCCATTTCATTCTTGTCCGGCCTTCATCTCACAACCCCTTTGCCACATTTCTATGAAACTTCACAGGAGTCATCGGTACAACGTCTAGTTGCGCATATTACTAGGGCGTTTAATTTGACCTAATTTTGGATGAGTTATTGCCCTTTTTTTAAAATTGCCATTTCATTCTTGTCCGGCCTTCATCTCACAACCCCTTGGCCACATTTCTATGAAACTTCACAGGAGTCATCGGTACAACGTCTATTTGCGCATATTACGAGGGCGTTTAATTTGACCTACTTTTGGATGAGTTATTGCCCTTTCTTATAATTGCCATTTCATTCTTGTCCGGCCTTCATCTCACAACCCCTTTGCCACATTTCTATGTAACTTCACAGGAGTCATCGGTACAACGTCTAGTTGTGCATATTACGAGGGCGTTTAATTTGACCTACTTTTGAATGAGTTATTGCCCTTTTTTTAAAATTGCCATTTCATTCTTGTCCGGTCTTCATCTCACAACCCCTTTGCCACATTTCTATGAAACTTCACAGGAGTCATCGGTACAACGTCTAGCTGCGCATATTACGAGGGCGTTTAATTTGACCTACTTTTGGATGAGTTATTGCCCTTTTTTTAAAATTGCCATTTCATTCTTGTCCGGCCTTCATCTCACAACCCCTTTGCCACATTTCTATGAAACTTCACAGGAGTCATCGGTACAACGTCTAGTTGTGCATATTACGAGGGCGTTTAATTTGACCTACTTTTGGATGAGTTATTGCCCTTTTTTTAAAATTGCCATTTCATTCTTGTCCGGCCTTCATCTCACAACCCCTTTGCCACATTTCTATGAAACTTCACAGGAGTCATCGGTACAACGTCTAGTTGCGCATATTACTAGGGCGTTTAATTTGACCTAATTTTGGTTGAGTTATTGCCCTTTTTTTAAAATTGCCATTTCATTCTTGTCCGGCCTTCATCTCACAACCCCTTGGCCACATTTCTATGAAACTTCACAGGAGTCATCGGTACAACGTCTATTTGCGCATATTACGAGGGCGTTTAATTTGACCTACTTTTGGATGAGTTATTGCCCTTTCTTAAAATTGCCATTTCATTCTTGTCCGGCCTTCATCTCACAACCCCTTTGCCACATTTCTATGTAACTTCACAGGAGTCATCGGTACAACGTGTAGTTGTGCATATTACGAGGGCGTTTAATTTGACCTACTTTTGGATGAGTTATTGCCCTTTTTTTAAAATTGCCATTTCATTCTTGTCCGGTCTTCATCTCACAACCCCTTTGCCACATTTCTATGAAACTTCACAGGAGTCATCAGTACAACGTCTAGCTGCGCATATTACGAGGGCGTTTAATTTGACCTACTTTTGGATGAGTTATTGCCCTTTTTTTAAAATTGCCATTTCATTCTTGTCCGGCCTTCATCTCACAACCCCTTTGCCACATTTCTATGAAACTTCACAGGAGTCATCGGTACAACGTCTAGTTGCGCATATTACTAGGGCGTTTAATTTGACCTAATTTTGGTTGAGTTATTGCCCTTTTTTTAAAATTGCCATTTCATTCTTGTCCGGCCTTCATCTCACAACCCCTTTGCCACATTTCTATGAAACTTCACAGGAGTCATCGGTACAATATGTTGTTGCGCATATTACGAGGGCGTTTAATTTGACCTACTTTTGGATGAGTTATTGCCCTTTTTTTAAATTGCCATTTCATTCTTGTCCGGCCTTCATCTCACAACCCCTTGGCCACATTTCTATGAAACTTCACAGGAGTCATCGGTACAACGTCTAGTTGCGCATATTACGAGGGCGTTTAATTTGACCTAATTTTGGTTGAGTTATTGCCCTTTTTTTAAAATTGCCATTTCATTCTTGTCCGGCCTTCATCTCACAACCCCTTTGCCACATTTCTATGAAACTTCACAGGAGTCATCGGTACAATGTCTTGTTGCTCATATTACGAGGGCGTTTAATTTGACCTACTTTTGGATGAGTTATTGCCCTTTTTTAAAATAAATCACTAACTGACAAAATACAGTCAGCCAGACAAATACCCCTTGGGGGAGACATATGTTTTTCCCAAAAACAACCTCTAGTTTTAAATTAATTTGGCACAAGTGTTTCTTAGATGACCCTTATCCAAGACTGTTGAAATGATTCAGATTGTTTTAATAACATGGCCAGCAGAGGGTGTTGCTCGTTGTCCTTGTATTGTTGACTAGACAATTCAAAAGATAGTGATGAGACTGCACTTTAGAGCAAAAACATGATGACCTATATTCAAATAATTATGTCGTCCCCCATACATGGGGGTGACATATTATTTTTGCCCGTTCCGTCCGTCACACTTGATTCTGCTCAATAACTGAAGAATGTTTAGGCGTAGGAACTTCATACTTGGTATGCAGGTTGGTCATGACCAGTAGCTGATCCCTATTGATTTTGATGTCAGAAGGTCATGGTGACCTTGTGAGGTAAAAAATGGTTTCCGCTCAATAACTGAAGAATGCTTGGGCCGAGGAACTCCATACTTGGAATGCAGGTTGGCGATGCCCAATAGAAGACCCTATTGATTTTGTTTGATTTTGAGTTCAAAGTCAAGGTCACAGTGAAAATGAGCTGAACAATTGTTTTTGCTTTATAACTGTAGAATGCTTTGGCCATGGAAGTTAATACTTGGTGTGCAGGTTAGTCATCACCAGCAGATGACCCCTATTGATTTTGAGGTCATTAGGTCAAAGGTCAAGATCATGGTTACCTTCAGCTGAAAAATGGTTTCTGCTCAATAACTAAAGAATGCTTATGTCGAGAAACTTCATACCTGGTGTTCAGGTTGGTCCTAACCAGTAGATGACCCTTATTGATTTTGTTTGATTTTGAGGTCACAAGGTCAAAGGTCAATGTCACGGTAACCTTCAGCTGAAAAATGGTTTTTATTCAATAACTCAAGAACGCGTATGCCAAGGAACTTCATACTTGGTGTGCAGGTTGGTCCTACCCTGTAGATGACCCCTATTGATTTTGATGTCAGTAGGTCAAAGGTCAATGTCGCAGTGACTTTGGGCTGTAAAATGGTTTCCGCTCAATAACTGAAGATTTCTTGTGCCCAGGAACTTCATACTTGGGGTGCAGGTTGGTCACCACCAGCAAATGACCCCTATTTATTTTGAGGTCACTAGGTCAAAGGCCAAGGTCATGGTAACCTTCAGCTGAAAAATTGTTTCCGCTCAATAACTGAGGATTGTCACTGTTGCCTCATCTCCTGTCCAAAACTACAAAATTCATCACCATCATTTCTTTTCCTCCCCTACGACCATACAAATGGGGAGACAAGCGCTTTTTCAAAAATGCAATCTCTAGTTTTGTCATAATATTCCTTGGGGAACTTATTATCCTATTCCTTCAAGCCATGTTCATTTGGTCAAAAACATTGCCACCAAGGGGCAGGGCTGTTTTATCTTAAATAGTTAAAGTGAAGGCTTTTAAAATCTTTGTGCTGAATGGCAGTTCAGTGTATGTAATTTGAGTGCTTCATGCAAAACAGTTGTAACTTCATCTTTTTCAAGATGTAGTTACAACCGTTTTGCATGAAACCATCAGTATGTGCTTGCATGCGTGCATCCGTCTGTCCGAACCTTGTCCAGCTCGCATCTAACCCATGAATCATAGGTTTCGCAAGACACTGGCCTGTACCTCAAATGTCAAGGTCACACTTAAAGAGGTCAAAGATCAAAATGATTACTGTTGAATAGAGCTGTACCTTGTCTGGCAAACATCTCAACCAAGCATCATAGGATTCCAAAGTTACTTGGCACACATGTTCACCATGATGAGGTTAGTGTCCCACGCAAAACCCAGGCCTGTACCACCTTAAAGGTTACACTTAGAGGTCGAAGGTCAAAATAAGAAACCGTGTACCATAGGATTTCCAAGTTACTGAGCACACATGTTCACCATGATGAGATGATGATGGCAGAAATGAAAACAAATTTTACAAAAAGGAGACTGTTCTATTTTAACCCTTTCCCACTTGTAGACACATTTTGACGCATATGCAGCAGTCAATTTTTGTCATTACTGTTCTAAAGTTGGATGCTGTGTCAGCTACAATTATTTGTTTGGTAAACTTCTCGATAAGATCTAAACAACAACTCACTTTCCTATGGTTTCCTATGTTTTTGTTCACTACTGACAACACTTCTCTTCATAATTAATGTCCACATTCCAAAAGGGAGATTGAAGAACCAAAACGCAAAATATTCCATTATTCAAAAGATATTCAGTTTAAGGATTTATTTAATGAAGATAAGTACATGTGTCTTTCAATACATGTGTTTTTGGGTAAAATCATTCCTATGTTAAATATGAACAACATTCTAAAAATGTATTTTAAACTTCAGAAAGATATGGTATCTCTAAAATAAAAACAAAATATTGGGTTATTGTACGTTTGACATTTTACAACACTTCGGTAATTAACTGCTTTCAGGTCAACTCTTTGTCAGTCTGTGTTGCAATTGCATGGAAGAGCACTATATTTAGTTAAATAAATGTGTTGAAATGTTCGTTGGCTGACTCTCTGCTAGATTCCTTAAAGCCATGTTGATTGGTTGAAAAACATAGCCACCACGGGGACTTGACTGTTTTGCCTTATATGGCTTTAGTGAAAACTTTAAAAGTCTTCTACTGTAAAACTGTCAGGCCGATTTTCAAATAATAATGTAGAAATGGCCCTTGGATGACCATCTGTGAGATTCCTTGAAGCCTTGTTATTTGGTAAATAAAACATGGCCACCATGGAGTGAGGCTTTTGAGTGAAATCTTTAAAAATGTGCTCCTAGTTTCAGGCCGATTTAAAAATAATATTGCAGAATGGCAATAGAGCCATACTAGCCCTCTTGTTGAGTGATTCACCTCATATATTCTTACAGGATCAATTGTACCAGGGGAGATACTCCATGTTCCTGTGTTGTTTAGGAGTCAAATAGCAGGATATTTTACAGAGTCTTGGCTTTTGGAAACCTGTCCTGTCCTTGAGGGCGGAGCCAAAATTAGATTTACATTAAAAGGCGTTACCAGAAGTGTTACTGACTATTCAAGGCAATGTGAAGAAATTGAGGTAAGGAAAGTTCTCGGTGTAAATGTTTAAAAGTTTTGCTTGTTGGTATGGTGTTTTAGACTGCCTGCATATTTCACATATATCTCTGGATTACATGGGTAATTTACCAGTATATATAGGTCCATTCATCCTGACAATCACGGCATTACATGGGTAATTTACCAGTACATATAGGTCCATTAAACCTGACAATCACGGCATTACATGGGTAATTTACCAGTACATATAGGTCCATTAAACCTGACAATCACGGCATTACATGGGTAATTTACCAGTACATATAGGTCCATTAAACCTGACAATCACGGCATTACATGGGTAATTTACCAGTACATATAGGTCCATTAATCCTGACAATCACGGCATTACATGGGTAATTTACCAGTACATATAGGTCCATTAAACCTGACAATCACGGCATTACATGGGTAATTTACCAGTACATATAGGTCCATTAAACCTGACAATCACGGCATTACATGGGTAATTTACCAGTACATAGAGGTCCATTAAACCTGACAATCACGGCATTACATGGGTAATTTACCAGTACATATAGGTCCATTAATCCTGACAATCACGGCATTACATGGGTAATTTACCAGTACATAGAGGTCCATTAAACCTGACAATCACGGCATTACATGGGTAATTTACCAGTACATAGAGGTCCATTAAACCTGACAATCACGGCATTACATGGGTAATTTACCAGTACATAGAGGTCCATTCATCCTAACAATCACGGCATTACATGGGTAATTTACCAGTACATATAGGTCCATTCATCCTTACAATCACGGCATTACATGGGTAATTTACCAGTACATAGAGGTCCATTAAACCTGACAATCACGGCATTACATGGGTAATTTACCAGTACATAGAGGTCCATTAAACCTGACAATCACGGCATTACATGGGTAATTTACCAGTACATAGAGGTCCATTCATCCTAACAATCACGGCATTACATGGGTAATTTACCAGTACATATAGGTCCATTCATCCTGACAATCACGGCATTACATGGGTAATTTACCAGTACATATAGGTCCATTAATCCTGACAATCACGGCATTACATGGGTAATTTACCAGTACATAGAGGTCCATTAAACCTGACAATCACGGCATTACATGGGTAATTTACCAGTACATATAGGTCCATTAATCCTGACAATCACGGCATTACATGGGTAATTTACCAGTACATAGAGGTCCATTAAACCTGACAATCACGGCATTACATGGGTAATTTACCAGTACATAGAGGTCCATTAAACCTGACAATCACGGCATTACATGGGTAATTTACCAGTACATAGAGGTCCATTCATCCTAACAATCACGGCATTACATGGGTAATTTACCAGTACATATAGGTCCATTAATTCTGACAATCACGGCATTACATGGGTAATTTACCAGTACATAGAGGTCCATTCATCCTGACAATAACAGCATTACATGTGTAATTTACCAGTACATATAGGTCCATTCATCCTGACAATCACGGCATTACATGGGTAATTTACCATTACATATAGGTCCATTCATCCTGACAATCACGGCATTTCATGGGTAATTTACCAGTACATATAGGTCCATTCATCCTGACAATCACGGCATTTCATGGGTAATTTACCAGTACATATAGGTCCATTCATCCTGACAATCACGGCATTACATGGGTAATTTACCAGTACATATAGGTCCATTCATCCTGACAATTACGGCATTTCATGGGTAATTTACCAGTACATATAGGTCCATTAATCCTGACAATTACGGTATTTCATGGGTAATTTACCAGTACATATAGGTCCATTAATCCTGACAATCACAGCATTTTATGGGTAATTTACCAGTATATATAGGTCCATTAATTCTGACAATCACGCCATTTCATGGGTAATTTACCAGTACATATTGGTCCATTAATCCTGACAATCACGCCATTTCATTGGTAATTTACCAGTACATATAGGTCCATTAATTCTGACAATCACGCCATTTCATGGGTAATTTACCAGTGCATATAGGTCCATTAATCCTGACAATCATGGTATTTCATGGGTAATTTACCAGTGCATATAGGTCCATTAATCCTGACACAATTAATTTTGAGGACAAAGGAATGAAAGCCATAACTTCGATTTTTAAATACTGGATAGAATTGAGAACATTGTGACAAATGGAGAAATTGCTTGTCATGGTAAAGTTCTCCTTTTGCAACAGTGTTTTCAAAAGTCATTTGCTGCAGATCTGGGGACTTGCAGATTTACCTGTATTGGAAATGGTCTGTTTCTTGGGAAGGCTTGAATTGAGGCCATTTCTTGCAGATAATCAAATTTATAGATCTACACATTTTACTACTTATTCTTTACATATTTCTCTCTTAGACACAATCTGTGTTTTGAGATTTTGAAACAATACAATCACTTATATAATCTTTTTGTAGCAGACGACTTTAGCAATAAAAGAGGAAAATTAAGAAGTTCTCCAAAAGAAGCAATTCCTCCTTTTTGACTCTGTATCACAAGTACACATGAACTATTTTCAATGTAAAACAAACACATGTAAAGTAAACTAGTTTACGTATTAACCCTTTCCCTCATACGACAATTCTGCTGCAGACGACTTTGAACATATTTTGTCCAAAAATAGAAAATCTCTATAATTAGATGGATAACCTATGACTAAAAGTGGAAAACATTGTGGTAAAAGGAGAAATTGCTTGTTTTGAGCAATTCCTTCTTTTGTCACTATGTTTTCAAAAAGCCGTCTGCTGCAGAGGTGTCAGAAAGCGTCTAAATGAGGGAAAGGCTTAAAATGGTACAATTAGGATAAGTTATTAAATTGTTTGCAGAGTTACATTACTGGGAAACAAATAGAGACAGTATGTCGTCATGAAGCCAAGTTTGTTTTGGACTGTGCCATTCTGAAAGCATCCCTACAACATAGGAGGTGTGTGGATGAACCCATTTATTTAACCAGGGAGGAGCTGTTTGAGGACAGAAACCCTGGGGTAACATTTTCTGTATATAATATTATACTACAAAAATCTTGTGTTCCATTTACTTACAATGTAATGTTTGCTTAACTCTTTCCCACATTTAACACATCTACAGCAGACAACTTTGAAAACTTCTTGACAAAAATATGAACAATCAATAAATGAAGGTATATTTACTGAAAATAGTTGAAATTCTCTTTTTGCCACAATGTTTTCAGAAGTTGTCTGCTGCATAGACGTAAAAAAGCGTCTAAATGTGGGTTAATTCAGAGACATCACAAGCCTGATTCTAAGAAAGAGTTAACCCTTTCCCTCATACGACAATTCTGTATCAGACAACTTTCAACATATTTTGTCAAAAAATAGAAAATCTCTATAATTGAATGGATAATTTATAACTAAAAGTGGAAAACATTTTGGCAAAAGGAGAAATTGCTCGTCTAGAGCAATTTCTTCTTTTGTCACTAAGTTTTCAAAATGCTGTCTGCAGAGGCGTCAGAAAGCATCTATATGATGAAAAGGGTTAAGATAATGAACCAATGAGTTTAGATAATGAGAAAAATATTAAATAATAAATCAATGAGTTTAGATAATGAATCAATGAGTTTAGATTCTGAGAAGACGTTTAAATAATGAGAAAGAGTTTGATAATGAATCTGTCAATCAATGAGTTTAGATATTAATGAGAAAGAGTTTAAATAGTGAATCAATGAGTTTAGATAATGAATCAAGGAGTTTAGATAATGAGAAAAGGTTAAGATAATGAATCAATGAGTTTAAAAATTGAGAACAAGTTTAGGTATTAAATCAATGAGTTAAGATAATGAGAAAGACTTTGGATAATGAAAAAAAGTTAAAATTATGAGAATGCGTTTAGATATTGCTGTATTTTATAAACAAACTTTTTGAAATTGTGGTTGCCGCATAATAATACCAGTTAAGCTTAATTAATTTTTGTCAAATTTCACAGAAAAAAATGTTAATCAGAAAGCTAGCTCTGGATTGTATTTGGGGTCACTATGGTCAAGGTTACTAAAATTGTTTTTGCTCAATTACTATAGATTGGTTTGACTAATTTTCATCAAACTTCAGAGGTAGATTGTTTATGCAGAAAGCTAGCTTTGGATTGTATTTGGAGTTACTCAGAAAAAGGTTAAGGTCACTGTTACTAAAAAGAGAAATTGTCAAACTTTATCAGAACACCAGAACATTCATCTGGATCAATTGTGAAATAGTGTTGGGTAAAAAATTATGTCACCAGGTCAAACTTTAGAAAAACATGGTGAAAGATGTTCAATTTAACCCTTTCCCACATGTGTACAACAAAGCTGCAGCAAACGACCTTAAAAGCATCTACGCAAAGGCATGGAAAACCTCTAATAATGTTGGTATAATTATAGGAAAAAGTTGAAAGCATTGTGGCAAAAGGAGAAATTGCTCATTATGAGTAATTTCTTGTTTCACCACAATGATTAAAAAAGTAATTTGCTGCAGATGCATCAAAACAACAATCTGAAATTGTAGTAGATGTACTGCTTAACCCTTTCCCTCATATGACAATTCTGCGGCAGACGTCTTTGTACATATTTTGTCAAAAAATATGAAATCTCTCTAACTGAATGGATAACCTATGACTAAAAGTGGAAAACATTGTAGCAATTTCTTCTTTTGTCACTGTGTTTTCAAAAAGCTGTCTGCTGCAGAGGCATCAGAAAGCGTCTATATGTGGGAAAGGGTTAAATGTTGCCCTTCTTTCACATGTTATATGACAAGAAATTATAGTGTTGAGTATCCAACTTTATTATTCTCTCCCTTTTCCCAAGCAAAAAAAAAATTATGCACACTATGTTAGCAAGTTTGAACTTTGTTGAAAAAGGGGAGAAAATAAACGAAAATATAAGCATTTGATTTGATCAGCTCTGATTTGTTGCTCCAAACACCTGGTATTCATGAAATTTCTATGTTTCTGGTCTTCATTGTTATGCCCCCAGTGTATATTTGTTTGCACATGTCGGACTGTCGGTAGACCAACGCCTGTCTTCAGACTGATAACTTGGTAATGTTTGGATCTGCAGTACTCAAACTTGGCACAGAGGTTAAGCATGAACAGTAGATGACATTGATGGATTTTGGGGTCATCCATATACAGTTAAGAACATCATGAAATTGACTAATTTACCATTCATGCTCCGCTCACATACCAATCTGCTCTTAAACCATTTAGTCAATCAAATTGTGATAGTTTTTTTCTGTTCCGTTTTCAAATTAAACTGTTGCAACCTCTCAATGAGCGAAGCATTCATGTGATTTGATTTTTTCATTCATTATGATTGTTTCGGTCAGTGTGCAAAACTCCGTTCCGCTCAGATTTTCAATGTCATGATGTTCTTAGCTGTAAAGGTCAAGGTTACATTGACCTGGTGATGCTTGCGGGCAACCATAATGTTTGACAAACATCTCTTGTTTTCAGTTTTATTTTCATGAATATATCATCAAAGAACTGTGGATCTTATTTGACATTGCTTCTAAGAATACCGACATAAAACCTAGTGGAGAGACGGACACTTCAACTTTGTGTATTTCAACCTTGAGAACTGTAAGTTGATAATTTAACTTCTAAGAAGGAACAATCTCCACAATGCATATACCTTATTATGCAGAGGGTTATATTGCTTTGCACATGTCGGTCTGTCGGTAGACCAAAGCTTGTCGAGTGATAACTCAACGATTCCTGAACCTATGGTCCTCAAACTTGATTTGGAGGTTGGGGATGACCAGTAGACTAACCCTTTTGATTTTGAGGTCATCATGCCAAAGGTCAAGGTCACAGTGATCTTGAACGCGAAAAGCTTGTCCAAGCGATAACTCTACATTGCCTGCACCCATGGCCCATATTGATTTTGAGGTAATTAGGTCAAAGGTCGAGATCACAGTGACCTTGAATCTGAAAAGCTTGTCCGAGTGATAACTCGCCATTGCCTGCACCCATGGCCCTCAAACTTGACATGGAGGCTGGGCCTGACCAGTAAATGACCCCTATTTTTAGGTCATTTGGTTAAAGGTCAAGGTCACAGTGACCTTGAACCTGAAAAGCTTGTCCGAGGGATAAATCAGCATTGGCTGCACCCATGGCCCCTAAACTTGACATGGAGGCTTGGGGTGACCAGTAGATGACCCCTATTGATTTTGAGGTCATCAGGTCAAACGTCAAGATCACTGACCTTGAACGCACAATTTTGCCCAAGTGATAACTCGACATTGCATGCACCCATAACCCTAAAACTAAACTTGGAGGCCGGGGGTGACCAGTAGATGACTCCTATTGTGAGGTCATCATGTGAAAGGTCAAGGTCACGGTGACTAAGCTTGTTCAAGTGATAACTAATTAATGTCTGGAGCTTTAGTCCTCAAATTTGACTAGAAGAATGACCCCTTTTGATTTTGAGGTCATCGGGTCAAAGGTCAAGATCACAGTGACCTGGAATGAAAATAGCTTGTCAGAGTGATAACTCCACATTGCCTGCACCCATGGCCCTAAAACTTGGGCAATTCTGCAGCAGAGAAAATCTCTATAATTGAATGGATAACCTATGACAAAAAGTGGAAAACATTGTGGCAAAAGGAGAAATTGCACGTTTTGTGCAATTTCTCCTTTTGTCACTATGTTTTCAAAAAGCCATCTGCTGCAGAGGCGTCAGAAAGCGTCTATATGAGGGAAAGGGTTAAATACATGGGGTTTAGGCATTGTGAGTCATTCATATCAATTGTCCCAAAAAGTGGATGTAGAATAGATTATTTTAACCCTTCTCACATGGAGATGCGTCCGCAGTAGCGGACCTTTGAAAATGCTTTTGCAAAACGAGAAATAATTGCTCATAATAAGCAATTTCTCTGTTTTCCACAATGTTTTCAATTCATTCAGTAATTAAACTATTACCTACAAATGATGTGAGCCAAGTCACACAAAAAAGGATGTTTAACCCTTTCCCACATACAACAAATCTGCAGCAGACGACTTTGAAAACTCCTAAGCAAAAACACAGAATAGCTCTATAAATGTAGGTATAATTACTGAAAAGAGTTGAAAACATTTTGGCAAAAGGAGAAATTGCTCGTTTTGAGCAATTTCTTCTTTTGTCACTATGTTTTCAAAAGTTGTCTGCTGCAGAGGCCTCAGAAAGCGTCTATATGTGGGACAGAGGCCTCAGAAAGCGTCTATATGTGGGAAAGGTTTTAAATTTTAAAAGGATCTGATAAGAATAAACAATTTACAAAAACTTTCTGAGGCCAAAATGATCGTCAAAAAATGTTTAAAATGCTTTATTAAATTTTGAATGTTTTCAGTCAACTTTTGAAATGTTTTGGCCAAAGGAGAAATTGCTTATGTTTTCAATATCACCTCTATTCAATAATTATCTACATTGATTTTCAATATTTCAGCCTAAGTGAGTTCAAAGTTGTCTGCTGTAGATTTGATGTTTGTGGGAAAGGGTTAAATATTATATAAATATTGCATGACTTGATTGGCTTCCATGGCAGTGTGGCAGTACATATTGTCAACATGAGGAAAATAATGTTACCCGAAGCGAAGCCGAGGTTAACAGTATTTACCCGAATGTTGACAATATGTACTGTCACACTGGAAGCCATGCAATATTTATTTTATTATACCGAACAAAATTACACGTTTATTCAATTTATTCTGTATTTTTATAGGGGAGGTGAACATGGGTAGATCTACAACAATATAACAACACCAAATATGAATATACCAGTTAACAGTATACTGTTACATGGCATGCATGTCTAAACGGTGACGTTATTGTTTTAAATGACGTCATGCACGTGCATGACCAACGTTTAAGGCGCGCCTGCCATGTAACAGTATACTGTTTACCGGTCAAAAGTGTACTGTTAGCCATGAAACAGTAAGAAATTGCCCATGATGAGTATATGAGAATTTAACATTTCAAAGTCACGTGAGGTATAATAATCTTGTTTATTTTTTTTAGATGATACTAAATCTTCCCTGTCCAGTTTCCGATGACTTAGACGACCATTTCCAGCGAAAAAATCAGCTTTTTAATACCTTCTCCAACACAATTAGGTGTTTATCCTTTCGACCATTGTTACCATGGCAACCATTCTTTCAACATAAATACATGATCATGTAAGTTTATGCCACTTTTGATAATTAGTGTAAGCTTATTTATTTTAACACAATTGCGAAAAATTCTTTTGATGTCTGCTTCCTGGAGACTTAACCAGTACTCGCGCTGTTTGCATAGAAGAACCCGTACAACACAAGATTCCATCTCGGGAACTTTAATCCCACAGGCCAACTCTACTGTTATTTTGAGTCATGCCAAACAAAACTGGATGTTTGGAGGTTTTAAACTTAAAACATGTCTGAACAACATTATCTGTCATATAAAATTGTTGCAAGGCCAAAATTACTGTTAAAAATGTATACGATTGCTTGATTGAATATTACAGTGAGTTCGACAGTTTCGGGTCAGTAACCGAATTAACGAATCTTGTCTCTTTGAAAGGAAAGTTGCGAGAAACAAAACTACATAAAATGTTAAACAAATACTTCCTCTCCACCATGATATAATTCGACAATTATATAAATTTGTTAAAATATTTCTTAATTTGTCTTAACCCTTTCCCTCATACGACAATTCTGCAGCAGACGACTTTGAACATATTTTGTCAAAACATAGAAAATCTCCATAATTGAATGGATAACCTATGACAAAAAGTGGAAAACATTGTGGCAAAAGGAGAAATTGCACGTTTTGTGCAATTTCTTCTTTTGTCACTATGTTTTCAAAAAGCCGTCTGCTGCAGAGGCTTCAGAAAGCGTCTATATGAGGGAAAGGGTTAATGTGTCTGCAATTGTAAGCTGTAAATTTGACAGTTTCGGGTCAAACTTGCCATTCCCGGGTCACATTACAAACGTTTATTTCTGTTATCAGGGGTTATCTTAAACAATGATATATTCAACAAAACAGTTGTTTTTTAATAAAAATATATTTATTTCACATTTTTATCAAAATAATATGAAAAAGAAAGAACTAAAATATATCACTTGCAATTTACCTATTGCATAAAAAGCAGAACAGTGATGGGGGGTCAACTCTACTGTTCACACTTTTAATGCATGAAAACTGTTGCATTTCAACCAACTAATAAGTCTAATTTGACAAAAATGTAAATCTTAATAACACATTTTTAACATCGATTTATCACCATAAGCATAAAATTATTCTTAAAAGGTTACCAAAATAGTTTTACTAATAAATTGATAATTTCGAGAAATTCCCTTTGGCTGACCCGAAACTGTTGTATGTGAAGTAGGTCAAATTATCTGCTAGTTTGGCATAAATAACTTTGACAAGTCCATCAATATCATAAATCTTGTTCAGTGATAAATAACCTACACATTTATGTGCAATACATACATGTTTTACTAAAATTATGGCTACAATTAACAAATTTCGCTGTGACAGGTAAACAAAAATATTGAGATTTTGCTTTCGCAGGAATCGATGCAGTAAAGTGTTTCGAGATTATGACAACGTCCGAAATCGAAGTGAAACTAGCCAAGCTAATGGGAAATATGACTTGATAATCAAATTGTCAAAATACTGTATCATTCTCGAATACTAAACATATTTTTCCAAATGTGATCCGGAACTGTTAAGTTCACTGTAAAAGTAAGACCCTGGTCAGACGTCCTAGAGTCCAAAATAGTCTCCTTGCTAAATTTGATATCAAATCACTGCAGATGTAACCATTTCCCACATGTATACAACAAGCTGAATTGGAAACATTGTGGCAAATGAAGCAATTTCTCCATTTGCCACAATGTTTTTAAAAGTTGTCTGCTGCAGAGCGTTAGAAAGCGTCTGTATGTGGGAAAGGGCTCAGATATTTTAGCTTTGTCAGCTCTCTTACCTGAGGTATTCTTTCTCAATCAAACTTGACCATGTTACTTCACCACAGGCATATCTCTGGCAAGATTGATGTCGGAACAGATCACCTTCGAAATTTATACAGAGTTCTAGTTCCTTGATGGACATAGATTTTGACAATTTAGCACTTTTGCTTTCAAATTACATGGCTTATATATTTTCCAGGTATACACTCGTGCAACATGGAATGGATGAGTTTGCCAATGGAGCTAACAACCTTGCCAAAACATTGGGACTGAATATGGAAAAGGTACAAGCAGTTGATGTCATGCCAGAAGTTAAACAAACTAAGCGTAAAAGTGCCAACCAAGGGAAGATGAAGGTAATACCACACTATTAGCATGTCCATGTGAAAAGGTATAAGTTGGCTTTTTGTGAATAGTATAATTCCAGATCAGCCTGTGTGGCCAAACAGTCTGATCAAGATCTTCACTGGTCACATATTACTGACTTAACCCTTTCCCTCATATAGACACTTTCTGACGCCTCTGCAGCAGACAGCTTTTTGAAAACATAGTGACAAAAGAAGAAATTGCTCAAAACGAGCAATTTCTCCTTTTGCCACAATGTTTTCCACTTTTAGTCAAAATATGTTCAAAGTCGCCTGCTGCAGAATTTTCGTATGAGGGAAATGGTTAAAGACAGAGCAAAGGTACAGATTGATCTGATCCTTCACTGTTCAGCAGTGCAAACCTGTACTTTAACTCACAGACAGGCTCATGTTATTAAATCAAATTAGATCCAGATCAACCAGCGCATCCATGCCATCTGGTCTGGCTCAGCAGTGTCATAGAAAGTTTCAATAAGGTTTTTAGCTCCACTGGCTGAAAGCCAGTCGAGCTTATGTCATGGCGAATTGTCCATTGTGCGTGCGTGCATGCGTTAACTTTTTCCTTTAAACATCTTCTTCTCCCTAACCACTTGGCCAATTTGGTTGAAACTTCATAGGAAGCATCCTCTCAATGTCCTCTCTTAAATTCCTTCAATTTTTTTTTATCCATCCATAATTCTGGTTTCCATGGCAACCAAAAGAAAACAAATAGTAAAAACTTAAAATATCTTCTTCTCCGAAAGTGTTGAGCAGATTTTCAAATAATTGTGTAGAAATGTTCCTTGGGTAACCCTCTATCAGATTTCTTCAAGCCATGTTGATTGGTAAAAAAAACATAGCCGCCAGAGGGCGGGGCTATTTTGCATTATATGGCTAAAGAGAAAAATTAAAAAATCTTCTCCTCCGGAATTGTCAGAATGATTTTCCAATAATTTTGTAGAAATGTTCCTTGGGTGACCTTTTATTAGATTCCTTCAAGAAATGTTGATTGGTAGAAAAACATGGACGCCAGGGGGCGGGCCAATTTTGTATTATATGGCTTTAGTGAAAACTTAAAAAATCTTCTTCGCTGAAAGTGTTCAGCCTATTTTCAAATAATTTTGTAGAAATGTTCATTAGGTGACCCTCTATCAGATTCCTTCAAGCAATGCTGATTGGTTGAAAAACATGGCCGCCAGAGGGCGGGGCTATTTTGCCTTATATGGCTATAGTGAAAACTTAAAATATCCTCTCCTCCGAAATTGTCAGGTCGATTTTCAAATAATTTTGCAGAAACATTCCTTGGGTGACACTCTACAAGATTCCTTTTAGCCATGGTGGTTGGTAAAAAACATGGCCACCAGGGTGCAGGGCTGTTTGGAGATTTGATTTTTGCCTTATGGCCGTGGAGCGATACTTGCCCTCTTGGGCCTCTTGTTTACAACTGCCCCTGTGACTAAGGGAAGCTCAATAAGAATGGCAGCCACAGTCTGACCCTTGCTTGAACCGGCTTCATGGGTCTGAACAATTGGTGTCAATGCAACTTTTGAGCTCAAGCAGATAAGATGGTATTGTTTTTTTTACCTTATATATTTTTTATTAGCTCACCTATGCACGAAGTGCAAGGTGAGCTATTGTGATCACATTTTGTCCAGCGTCCGTCCGTCTTGTGTCTGCGTCGTCAACATTTGAGCTTGTTAACACTTTACAGGCTACATTTTGCATCTAATCTTCATGAAAATTTATCAGAACATTCATCTCCTAAAAACTAGGCCACTAGGCCAAATTGAAGGAAAATCTTCTTTTTGTAGAAGCCGCTTCTTTGGCTACAGCAGGTTTAAATTTGGTCAGAACTTTTATTTAAATTATATCTAGGCCAAGTTTGAATATGGGTCATACCTGGTTAAAACTAGGTCACTAGGCAAAATTGAAATTTTGACAGAATGTTTGTCTTAAAGATATCTAGGTCAAGTTTGAATATGGGTTATATTGGGTTAATAACTTGGTTACTAGGTCAAATTGAAGGAAATTCTTGTTAACTCTGTAAAAGACACATTTTTTGCTACAGCAGCTTGACATTTGATGAGAATGTTTATCTAAATGATATCTAAGCCAAGTTCGAATTTGCGTCATGTAAGCCGCATGTTTTGCTTCAGCAGCTTGAAATTGGGTCATATTGGGTCAGAAACAAGGTCAATAAAGGAAAATATTGTTCGAACTCCGGAGGCTGCATTTTTACTTTGAGCAAGTTGGAACTTTGTCAGAATGTTGTCTTGATGATATCTAGACCATGTTGGAATATGGGTCATATCAGGTAAAAAAATATAGATCACTATAGGTCAAAGAAGAAAAATCTTGTTAACACTGTGGAGGTTGCCTTCAGAATAATTGTCTTGATGTGTTTTGCATTGCAGTACATTGTATAATTAAGGTGAGCGAACTAGGGCCATCATGGCCCTCTCGTTTCAAAGTAAATATAAGGTGTGTCAATCATCTATCAATATGACCTTAGCTCTTGAAGGAGGCGTAAAACCAAAAACAAACAGGTGTGATAATTATGTTAATCCTTCCCCCCCATACTTCAAATCTGCAGCAGAGCGACTTTAAAGACATCTAGGCAAAAAAATATGAAAAATATCTGTGAATGAAAGTTTTATTACAAGCAATTCTTCTTTTGTCACTATGTTTTAAAATATCGTCTGCTGCAGATGCATCAAAGTAAGTATGCAAGTGGAAAAGGGTAAAGGATAATATTCTTGGTACTCATTTGTCTTTTCATTTTTTTCTACAGCGGACGGTATCAAGTAAAGGGAAATCAAAAGATACTATAGATCAATCACCCACCAATGAAATCATCCCGCCATTAGTAGAAGATTATATGGAAATAGTCCCGAATTTCACTAACTATAGACAAACTGCTGGTTCCAAATTGGGGAATCGGCCCTCATATGAGGAGAAGACCTATCTGATGGTAATTATTATTTCAGCTTTCAATGAGTTCAATATAGTCCCCAGTTAATGGATTCAGATAGAGTTAACCCTTTCCAACATGCAAACACATGTGGACACATTTGCACCAGACATTGTGGCTAAAGGAGAAATTACTCATTATGAGCAAAATCACCCTTTCGCAATGTTTTAAACTTGATTCAATAAGATTACTTACAATTAAAGAAATTTTCCATACTTTTGGCCAGATGATTTCAGAGTCATTTGTTTCAAATGTGTTGTATGTGGGGAAGGGTTAGAATAATAACAATTTTCAGCACAATGAGGACATTTCTATTATTTCCGGATGTTTAATGCCATTTTAAATGATATTTTATTCAATTATGACAATCTGACCAGTTCACCTACGTTAAAGCTTTTAGAACCTGTTAAGTGCATTAAAACATGTAAAGCATAAAAGTCTTGTCTGAAGATTTGTGATCTAAATTTCATGATTCTAGTTTTAAGCTTGACTTTTTGAAGAAAAGGCAAGCTATTCTACTAGCCTTGGCGTTTGGCTTTGGTGTTGACATCGGCATCACACCTTGGTTAAGGTTTTTTTACCACCTCAATTTTATTTCAAACCATTACAGAATTTATTTTGAAACTTACAATACTTGTTCACTTATCAACAGACAATAGTACAAAACTCTGTCTAGGTTTTTGTAAGAATTATGACCTTTTTTCAACTGAGAATTTTGTTTTAGTTTTTCGTACCAACCCACACGTTAGCTCACCTGAGCACAAAATGCTCATGGTGAGTTTGTGTTATCCCCTTTTATCTGTCATCCGTCGTTCATCGCCAACAATTTGCTTGTTAACACTCTAGAGTCTAGAGGCCGCTTTTATCATCCAAATTTGATGAAACTTATTAGGTTTGTTTATCTTGCTAAATTCTAAGCCAAGTTGGAATATAGGTTATGTAAGGTCAAAATGATGTCACAAGTACAATTTGAATGAAAATCTTGTTAAGAATCTGGAGGCCGCATTTTTAACTTGAGCATGTTGGAACTTTGTCAGAATAAATGTCTTGATGATATCTAGGCTAAGTTTGAATATAGGTCATTTTCAGCAAAAACTGGGTCAATAGGCAAAATTTGACAAATATCTTGTGAACACTCTAGAGACTGCATGTTTATTTTCAGCAGCTAGAAACTTTGTTAGAATGTTTGTCTTGATGGTATCTGGCCAAGCCAGGTTAAAAACTAGGTCACTAGTTCAAATTGAAGGGAAATATTGTTAACACTCTGCATACTGCATTTTTAACTTCAGCATGATGAAACTTTATCAGAATGTTTGTCTTGATGATATGTAAGTCAAGTTCGAACATGGGTCATATTGGGTGAAAAAGTAGGTCGCTAGGTCAAATTGAAGGAATTGTTAACACTTTAGAGATGCATGTTTTGCTTCAGAAGTTTGACATTTTGTCAGAATGTTTGTCTTAAAGATATCTAGGTCAAGTTTGAATATGGGTCACATTGGGTTAATAACTTGGTAACTCTGTAGAAGATGCATATTTTGCTACAGCAGCTTGACATTTGATGAGAATGTTTATCTAAATGATAGCTAAGCCAAGTTCGAATATGGGTCATGTAGGGTCAAAAAGTAGGTCACTAGGCCAATTTGAAGGAAACTCTTGTTAACACTTTGGATGCCGCATTTTTTGCTTCAGCAGCTTGAAAATTTGTCAGAATGTTTGTCTGAATTATATCTAGGTCAAATTGAATAGTGGTCATATTGGGTCAGAAACAAGGTCAATAAAGGAAAATATTGTTCAAACTCTGGAGGCCGCATTTTTACTTCGAGCAAGTTGAAACTTTGTCAGAATGTTGTCTTGATGTTATCTAGTCCATGTTGGAATATGGGTCATATCAGGTAAAAAAAATATAGATCATTAGGCCAAATAAAGGAAAATCTTGTTAACACTGTGGAGGTTGCATTCAGAATAATTGTCTTGATGTGTTTTGCATTGCAGTACATTGTATAATTCAGGTGATCGAATTAGGGCCACATGTTGTTTTATATATGTTTCGACGTGACTGAATTATTATAATATATTATGTTATTTATATATACATATATATTCCGACGTGACTGAATTATTATAATATATTATGTTATTTATTTATATTTATATTTTTCAGATGTATGAAATCCTGTTGAACACCCTTGATACTTTCCATGGACTCTGTGAAAGATAGTTTTTCTCAAATTTACAGAAATTAAAAACAGAAAAAGAAAATATGATAATACACGTTGATTGAAGTTTATTGTTTTGTATACTGCGATATAAATTGTAATATGTATTGTTTTATGTGTGATGGAAAAAATAAAGTTGACTCTCGAATATTTTCATAATTTGTTTATTTTCGGCTTAACTATCTACTGTCTAAAAGTCATTCAAGCTAATGTGATGGCGATTTGTCTTTCGGGCGTGTATTTAATCGGTAGAGGTCCAGAAATGCCTATTTCCTAAAAGGCCTGGTCGAGAAAGAACCAATCCAAGTTTCAAGTTTTATTTAATGTTATATTTTAGGCCAACGGCCCATACAAATGATACAGCATAAGTACATAGCATGTGAAGTGAGAACAGAATTTACATAATAATAATACAGACATATAATACAAAAACTCGGATATCCATTATATAATATACTTCTAAAAGTTAAAGGATATGGCTTATGTTAGAAATATTAATACGATATTTAGATAGACTTTGTATGAGATATATCGTCGCTTTTCCCAAAAAAACATGTAGATCCGTCTTATAACAGCTGGAGTTAGGTGTCTCCTAAGGAAAACCAACTATATATTGCAACTCGGAATAACACAATTATTATTCAAAAGAATTAAGATATGTTTTTCTTGATTTAAAAGCATTATAGATAAACATTTTGCGAGGACGTTAGATTGTAAAATGTATGTATACTAGGTTTTTCGAAAACATTATGTGGAAAATATCTACATCGCAAATCATAATACAATGGTATTCATCCTCAATAGCCGTTTTGTACGGAATTTATTTTGTGATATCTCTGTATTTCCCTTCCTCTATCATTAAACAATGACAACTACTGCGAAAAGAAGCTAGAGAAGAACGAAATGTCTTAATATTTATGTTTAAGACATATGGTTCTAATGAAAATTCCATTTTAAATTGTTGATAATGGAATAATTTGCTATTGACATTACACTTCGCTAACCATGTACTGATCAGTCAGTCGTTGAGTATACACTTTTAAAAAAATATTAGCATTATCAACTGACTGACTGGCCCATACATAACCAAAACCGTTAGAATTCAAACTTTTCCTCATATTTGTGACCCAGTTGTTGTGTCCAATATTGTCGTAATGCATTAACATTCCATAAGATAGCCGAATATATATATATGCCTTGGCATACTGAGTAAACGTATCCAGTATTTAATACATTGTTTGGAAGAATAGATATGCATTGGTAGTCTACCTAGATCTCATAAAATAGCATCATTACAAGCTTTTGTTGACACATTCAAAAAGTGTTTACCAGCCAGAATTTGAATACTCTCAATCCCCAAATTTCGGAACCATATAGTAAGACAGGAAACGTTGGCGTCAAATACTTTGTAGAATGTTTCGTATGGGAGACATCCTAGATTACTAAATGAATTTAGAATTTGTAAAAGGACTTTCTTAGCCTTAGCTGCAACTGCTTCAGCCGTTTTAGAGAATGACAACCTGTTTGTAAAATAAATGCCGACATAGGTAAATCGATTTACATTTTTCATTAGAATCCAAAAATGCCGATTATGATAAAGGAACACTATTTCATGGTGAACAGTCTTAATGTGTAAATATTGCGTTTTTAGCTCACCAGAGCACAAAGTGCTCAAGGTGAGTTTTTGTGATCGCCTTTTGTCTGTCGTCCGTCGTCAACATTTGCTTGTTAACACTTTAGAGGCAACATTTTGCATCCAATCTTCATGAAAGTATATCAGAACATATATCTCCATCAAATCTAGGCCAAGTTTGAAACTGGGTCATGCCGGGTTAAAAACTAGGTCACTAGGCCAAATTGAAGGAAAATCTTGTTAACACTCTGGAAGCCATATTTTAAACTTGAGCATGTTTAAACTTTGTCAGAAAGTTTGTCTTGATGATATCTAGGTCAGGTTTGAAACTGGGTCATGTCTGGTCAAAAGGTAGGTCACTAGGCCAAATGTAATGAAAATCTTGTTAACACTCTGGAAGCCACATTTTTGGCTTGAACATGTTGAAACTATGTCAGAATATTAGTATAAGTGATATCTAGGCCAAGTTTGAATAAAGGTCATGTCGGGTCTACAACTAGGTCACTAGGTCAAATTGAAGGAAACGCTTGTTAACACTCTGGAAGCCTCATTTTTAATTTGAGCATGTTGAAACTTTGTCAGAAAGTTTGTCTTGGTGATAACTAGGCCAAGTTTGAATATTGGTCATGTCCGGTCAAAAACTAGGTCACTAGGTCAAATGTAAGGGAAATCTTGTTAACACTCTGGAAGCCACATTTTTGTCTTGAGCATGATGAAACTATGTCGGAATGTTTGTCTTAGTGATATCTAGGCTTAGTTCGAATATAGGTCATGACCAGACAAAAACTAGGTCACAAGGCCAAATTTAAGGAAAATATTGTTAACACTCTGGAAGCCACATTTTTGTCACTAAGTCACTAGGCTAAATTGTAGAACAATCTAGTTAACACTATATAAATTGCATTTTTGACTTGAGCAGCTTGAAATTTTGTCAGAAAGTTTGTCTTGATGATATTGTTTATTTTAGATAATTATTTGATTGTTTTATTTGTATATATCTGTATTATAATGGATTACAGTATGCTTTAATGATTATTTTAACTTCGTTAATTAGTTTATTTTGAAAATTAGAGAAGGTAAAATTCTGATTGGCGGTAATTATATAAAATTATCAAGAAGCAATTATCTGATCGATCTCGTTGTCAATGTATATAAAACTCTAATAGGCCTACATCATTGATGAGATGTTAATATAATTGTGCATGTTTCTGCTTATATGGTGCAGTTTAATTTAAGCAATGGGAGGTAATTTCTGTTAAAGCTTTGGTGACTTTGTGGGGTATCAGATCAGTTAAAGTCTTTCGGGACATCAGATATATACTCAGGCGAGCTATCCAGGGCCATCATGGCCCTCTTGTCATGTTTATATATCTACGGACCGCTCTACACGTTTCAAAAAGTGTGTATATGAAATCTGCGTGACCATGTCAACGTTAAAAACACTTTAGTTGGTTGTTTCAGAAATTGTGCGCTGGGTTACGTAAGCTGAACGTTGGCGTGCCGTCGAAATGGTCCAGAATGGCATATCTAACCGATAGGTTTAATTTTAAACAACATGTTTTTCATAAAATAATTTACAAAAACTGGTTTATGCCTTGATGTTGGTGGCTGCTACCACATTTGCGAGGATACTGAGACAGATAGTTCTTTCGGGTAGCAAGACTGTTCTAAAGAGACCGTTGTATTGTTAATACGCACAACCGCGACAATGCTACCAAGGCATTGTTCTTCAGGCAAGGCATCGTAATGCTAGGTTAGTGTGGGCAAGGCACCATCTTCGTTACACTCGGGGCTGACTGGGCTCAAGTGTTGTTTACCGATAAAAGTTCTCTCTGCAGCGACTGTATCTTAAGAACTGTTTCCGGTCTTCAACTGTAACATCTAGTGGTATTGTCTGTACTCACAACCGCGACATTTCTATCTAAACTGTTCGTAACCGTTTACGCGAGCATGGCTTGCGGGCACGAAGACCGTACAAAGGCAGTGTTCTTCAGACAAGGCATCGTAATGCCAGGTTAGCCCGGACAATGCGTCAGCTTCGTTACACTCAGGCTCACTGGGCCCAAGTGTTGTTCACCGACGAAAGCCGGTTCTCTCTGCAGTACCATGATGGTCGCTTAATATGTGCGAGGAGCGTTTCCATGATGCTAACGTGACAGGCGGGGAAGGTCGGTAAGGATTTAGGCTGACGTGTCATTTAACAATAAGACCAGAGCAGTGTTGGTGAATGGTATTCTAAATTGTGCACTTCTTCATTTTGAGCAAAACCGGCTTGCAATTCATGCAAGTCGATGGTACATGCCATACAGCTGGCGGTACACGTCATATGCTGCAGAGAAACAACATTTGTGTTCTGTCGTGGTGTTTAACGTCTCCTGACTTGAACCCCATTGAACACCTGTGGGATGTACTTGGGTGCAAAGTATGTGGTCTATGACATGTGGCTTGCACTCTTCAGGAACTAGAAAATACCCTTGTGCGTACATGGAATGCTTTTTCCGACCGTACATTTAGTACATGCCTTGCAGGTGTACATCTGTTATCAATGGTGCGGGAGGGCACAAAAGATAACTAAGAAGCTGATTATCTGTAATGTTTAGATTGTTTCCGCTGCAATGAATTTGCAAATTTATCTTTAATAAATATATCTATATTGTATCGGGTAAGTTGTTGGTATGTTAGTGATCTCATATTCATGTGTATATGCGTTAACGTACACATACATTCTTGTCATATTTTTAGCCATGCTGAATTAATGGTGTTATCACTCTGAATATGTCAGACTGTATGATAACCAGTACTGATAATCGCCCTTCTTTTATAGGAGTATGACAGACAACTGATATATAACTCATGGATGTCACTCATTTACAATCAGTCTCTGACACAATGTCAAAGAGAATTGTACCGTATTCAGACAGTGAAAGCGACGATGATGATGATGATGATTTTCCACCAAAACGAAAGCAGAGAAAACTTGCTATACTTGATTCAGACGATGAGGACTACGAACTTGACTTGATTAAAAAGAAACCTGTAAAAATGATAGAAGAAAACAATGAAGAAGATACATCTGATAACAAACATTTATTTCATCTACAACATTCTTTGAATAAGAAATCTCGTAAATTCAAGAAGAATTACCACCACGAGAATTGACAAACCTGTTTGACAATATTACAGAGGAAATCAAATCAACTTTGAAAACAGAACTTACCGATAAGATTAGAATTACTATTAATCATCCATCTTTAAACATGGGGATTAACTTTCCATTTATGAATGCTAGTCAGCTAGAAGTTGTAATCATGTTGAATACAATTGAGAAAGTATTATAATCAAACACAGAGTTCAGCCTGACCGATGGACGCATGACTTTTATCATTACGCACGCTCATCCTCCAACTGGTCATGGGAAAAAAAAGAAGTTGCATTCAACAGAAATTCTGGATTCAAAAATCTTTTCTAAAAACATGCAATCCATTGTACAAATCAATAATAACAATGACAGTATGTGTTTTGCAAGAGGTTTAGCAGTTGATATTTGTCATGTGAATCGCCATGACACAGATGACTGGAGATTGAAATGGCGTAAAATAAGAAGACCCGATAGACAACTTCAAAAGAGTGAAGCTGAAGACATCCTGGTGGAAACAGGGATCTCACCAAGCCAGCCTTGTGGGTTAGACGAGTATAGGATCATACAGACATTTTTCTATGCAAAGGACTATGTTATTAATGTACATCACCAGCATACTTCTGTAGAGTTCGTCTTTGAACACCCTGCTGTGTACTGTGAGTGAGTGAGACAAAGTAAAGTACTTCATTTGTATTATCATCAAGGTCATTACGATTACATTTCTAGCATAGCTGGTTTCTTTGGCTGTAGCTACTATTGTGAGTTCTGTGAATCGTGAAAGTCATTCTTGTTCACACAATTGTAAAGCATGTTTTACCATAGGAAAGTGTATGTCATTCGAGACATCAAAACAATGTAAAGATTGTAACAGATTTTTCTATGGTTCAGAATGTTTTCACAATCATAAGATAGTAGTTGGTAAAAAACAAAAGAAATCCATTTGTCAACTTGTGAAATCTTGTTTGAAATGTGGAGGTCAATATCAAGTCAGAAAAACGCCACACGTTTGTAAAGGTATGAAAAAATGCCGATACTTTAAAAAAAATCACTACCTTATCTCATAGGTGTCATATTCAACCTTACAAAAGGAAGTTGAATAAGACAGACGATAAAGCCAGTACTACAGGAAAGAAAAAGCCATTATTTATATTTTATGATTTTGAATGCAAACAAGATACGGGTGTTCATATCCCAAATTACTGCATTTCTCATTATGCATGTGATGAATGATGCATCAATGAATCTCTTGATTTTCATTGTTCAACTTGTAGTACATCATTTGCAGAAGAAAGAGAAGTTGTATTTCAAGGAGTAAATACATTGACTGATTGTTGCAACTGGCTCTTTTCTGATCAACATAAAGGCATCACAGCTATTGCTCACAATTTTAAAGGATATGACGGTCAATTCATTTTACATCAAGTCATTTCACTTGGAGTGAAACTCCCCAAGTTAATCATGAATGGTAACAGTATCATGAAACTGGAATTGAATGGGGTTCGTTTGATTGATTCATTTATTTTCATGAGCTGTGCCTTGGCTAAGTTCCCAGATACATTTGGTCTTCATGAAATGAAAAAAGGTTACTTTCCCCACTGGGCAAATACAGGTCAGTTCTGTAGTTATGTTGGCCCTTACCTTGATGCCAAATATTACAAGCCTGACTCAATGTCTAAAGATGGAAGAGAAAAGTTCATGGTCCGGTATAATAAAAAAGTAGAACAGGGTGCCATTTTCGATTTTCAGAAAGAGATAGAGTCTTATTGTAGGTCTGATGTTGATATCCTTAGACGAGGATGTGGTCATTTCAGAAAAGTGTTCATGAAACATGGTGGTATCGATCCACTTTTAGAGTCAGTTACTATTGCAGATGCTTGCAATAAGGTATGGGGACAGAATTATTTACCAAAAGGTCAAATTGCTATTATTTCAAGTAAAGATTCATCCCAACGTCTTTTTTCTATGAAAGCAATACGGTGGATACAAAGCATAGCTAATGAAAAGGGTATTTACATTCAGCACGCTAGAAATGATGGAGAATTCATAATTGGTAGATATAGTGTAGATGGTTATCATGAGAAGACAAACACAGGCTATGAATTCCTTGGGGACTTGTATCATGGTTGTCCAGTTTGTTACCCAAAACGAAATCCGTTAAGTCCTATCACTGGTGAGACTATGCAACATTTATACAATAGTACAATGAAACGCCTTGAGGAAATTGAAGTTAAAGGTTTCAATGTTGAAATTATGTGGGAACATGAATTCGATGCTAAGATTAAAAATGACAAAGTCTTCAAATCCAAAATTGACAAGTTGTTTCCCTATTGTGACCCCATTGACCCAAGAGAGGCTTTGTGTGGAGGTCGATGCAATTCAGTGAAAATTACTCATGATATTCTGGCAACCAACATCATGACCCAAAGTCCAGACATACCGATTGGACATGAGCAAAACGCTAGAAATGTGTCGGCTTCCTCTTTAGACTTAAATGCTATCTGTAAATGAAAATAATTCTTTTAAAAATGAGATGAACACAGATTATCTATTTGAATAATGTACTGATATCTTGCTTTAACTTTTCTACGTTTCATGCTTCAACCCTTTCCCACATACAACACATTTGGAGCAGACGACTTTGAAAAGATCTGGGCATAAATTATCTATAGATCGATGTTTGATATTGAATTGAGTTGAAAACATTGTGGCGAAGGGAGAAATTGCTCGTTCTGAACGATTTCTACTTTTGCCACAATGTTTTAATAAAAGTCCTCTGCTCCAAGAAAGTGTCTTTATGTGGGAAAGTGTTGACATTATTACTGTGATGTTATGCGGCTGTTCATTTTTCTTTCGACTAAATAATAACAGACATGCATTGTATTTAGATAAAATACGGTACAATAATGCAGATTAACACTCCCATCACCCAATTAGTTAGGGTTATCAATGTATACTTGAAGATGGATGAGAAAGTATATTGTTTCTTCTGTTGAATAGCAATGAAATACTGATTAGAAGAGAAATGTCTCAAATACTGACATAGCTATAACAAATAAGAAGGAAATGTACTCGCCTCTGATGTCTTAAATATATGCGGTCTCTATAATAATTTTTCGCTTTCTTTTTTTTATTTATCCACAGAGGACTTTTTGTTGCATTTCATGAAGTTTTCAACAACAAAAAGCTTGCTTAGATAGCCTCGTTCTGAGAAAACCCTACATATGCATGAGGCTATATTAAGAAGGGCCTATGGTGTATCCATCCATCAAAAATCCTCTTTTATTTCAAACAGTCTGCCAGAGTAGGATGGACGATCCCTTCCGAAGTGCCTTGACTATTAGCTATTTTGCAAATAGTGTATCGGCAATCTACAATAGCTCTTACGGCAGCAATAGTGATGTTGTTGCTGCAGCATTATGTCTACCATGACAGTACTGTCAAGCAGGCTATATTGACCGCCGTTAAAAATTTAACCAGCCATAAACTGTTCTTAGTGTTACCGTAGAATGTCCATGTATGCGAAACTGTTTAGAAACGTTTATTTTGGAGATACCTCAAACAAAAACTCAGACTTTAATGTGTGTCCTGATTTCGACCTTTTCAACAACAAAAAACGGGTTTCGTTACAGTATAGACATTACGCAACTATGTATGAATTTGCATATTTTAATGGAATTAAATTCGTCATTTTATATTTGCGAAAATAGATACCTGAGGAAATAAATTCTTGAACTACTTCTGTCCGGCATAATGGCTGCTCTCATAGCGTCCAATTTAATTTCAAATGGTAAGTAAGTAAGTAAGTAAGTATATAAATCATTTAATATATCTATAGGTGCTACCTATTTACGAAAAAACGCAAGATAATTATAAACAAAAATTAAAGAGCATACTTTGGCCATAAAAAAGGATTTATAAGTAATTGACTAGACAATACTAATGTTAATGTCATGTTTCGTGCATTATCAAAAAATATTTGGAATTCGTATTGCTGTCGTCTATTATTACGAACAGAAAATAATAAAGTAAAGACTTTCAAAAAATCAAGGAATACATTTATAATGAACGAGGTTAAAACATGATGGCCAAGATGATCCTTAATCGATCACCTGCATTATGGTAAAGAAGCAAAAAGATCAGCCCTTTGCTGATGCTACCTGGCGACTGCCTTTTTCAACCAGTCAATATGACTGGAACAAATGATGTAAGGCGTCACATTTCTGCTAAACCCTTTCCCTATTAGATACGGTTTATGGGGCCTTTGCAACAGACGATTTGGGGAAAGATTGTCGCTAAAAGAACAATTACTCCTTATGAGAAAGTTATCCTTTTGCCACAATGTTTGATAAATAGCTCATGTATAGGAATTTGGGGTATTTCATGTTGATACCACTTTTTTGCGGGAAACGACGTCGCTCCATTGACGTTACGCCAAGATGAAGTGTTACGGAAATGACATCACGTCATTCTTTGGCTACGATACAGTCAAAATTTAGTTTCGGGCGTAGAAGTCTAATGCTGTCGGAAAAACATATTTCTTACAAAGTTCCATTTATTTTTAACTTTTCGTACAAATGTTAATCCCCACAAAACACAGCACTTTAATGATCTTAAATGTCGATTTTAAAAAAAAAAAGATTAAAAAGACGACAATAATTTTAAAAATCCGTGTTTTTCGTATCATTTTTATACATACCCAAAATATCGATTTAAAAAATATTATTAAAAAGACGACAATAATTCTTTTTCAATCCGAGTTCCATTTATTTTTAACTTTTCGTACAAATGTTAATTCCCATAAAACACAGCACTTTAGTGATCTTAAATATCGATTTAAAAAAAAAAAAAAAAAAAAGACGACAATAATTTTAAAAATCCGTGTTTTTTCGTGTCATTTTATACATACCCAAAATATCGATTTAAACATTTTTATTAAAAAGACGACAATAATTTTTTTTCAATCCGTGTTTCTAGTCTCATTTTATACATACCCAAAATGGCGGCCCCCATGGATTTGGCCAGTTTCATTTCAGAAAGCTTCATGGGTTATTGAAAAAAAAAAAAAAAATTCTCACACCCGTTAACCATAAGCGAAAAAACCCATTCATGGGTTTTTTTCGTATTAAAGTGATAAGTGTATAACATATAATAAAACATAACACAAAGTTAGTTGGAAATACATCAAGCCCCATGAGCCTATATGTCACTATGTCGACATTACCATTTCCCATATGCAACAAATCAGCAGCAGACGACTTTGAAAAAGATCTAGGCATATTAATCATAACGAAATTATCGATAATGAAAGTTGAGTTGTTATTAAGAGTTAGAAACATTGTGACAAAATATTCATCATGAGCAAAACCTTTCATACCAAATAATTGTATTTAATTTATATAAAAGTGATTTACACAACGTCACATCCAAACAATATCTGGCAAAATGAAACATTCTGGTCAATGGTGCAGTATTATTCTGTTCCTCGTGTTGTGAAATCACGCAATAAAAGAAGAAGAAAAACAATAACGTGATCGGTGCATTAGAAACCCAACCTCAGGATGTATGTGTGACCAGTGTAAATTCGGATAAACTTGCACAACCTGGTCATTTGATCTGGCTCTGCTATTTTCTCAAATCAGTAGAAGACGATTCTAAAATAACTTCTGACTAACAGTGCGATGAGATTGCATGGATCCGCAATCAGCCGAGGATCCCCACTTGTCGTCTCATACTCTTGGCTTAGAGTTATGGGGGTTAGCATTACGACTACCTCGCTGGTGTCAGGATAAATGGATCATAAGTACTGATTCCTTACTCATACATAGCACTGATATAGCTGAAACAAGTTTTAATCGGCATAAGACATCCACAAGTGTCAGTCTCGGTTTAAAATCTAAAAATAGCATTTAACTATATATTGACAAGCATTTCCTATTCTACGGCCCGGGTCATCACTGAGGTTACATTTGGTTTTAAATTATTCGACATATTTTGCTGTATCAATTTATGACAAAGCGCCTTATACAGCATTTCAAATGCGTACAAGAGAGAAAAGGAAATTTCCTTTCGAAAAAGGCGGTAGTTTTGTGTTTTTATTAAAATATCGTTTAAATGAGTTAGCAATTGGATCCTAGCCTCCATTTTTATTTTTTGCATTATCGATGACGTCCGAAGTATATTTTACGTGTTTTATAGCTGTAAAATAGGTAATATATAATTGCCATGTGATAAGTGCGCATTAAAAATGATATGACACTTCTTAAAAATGGTTTGAAAATAATAATTCCACGCGAATAGCTGAAGGTAATTTAGAGCCATTGCGATCAAAACAATTGGCCGTTGAAACGAAAATGTACCTTGTCAATATATAGTCAAATGCTTTCATTATAATTTAAACGAGACTGGCATCTGTGAATACATCATACAAAAACAACATTTACATGTTACTATAACACTGAGGTAGGGTTTCTCGGAACACCACTCGCAGAATTTAAACATTAATTCTCCACAGCTGCTAGGGGTAATACATCTGACTTTCTGTTAAATCTGTAGTTTTGCAGAAATCCATCGCCGGCGCAGGTGCGCACTAAAATAAAAAGAAATTGACTCAAACTTTAAGTAATTTTTCGTTTTGCAAAATAAGTACTATGAAAATAAATTCCATAAACATGACACTGCATCATACGTACTATGAAAATAAATTCCATGCACATGACACTTTCACACAATCACTCACTTGCACACACTCACAATCACATATTTTAAAACATGATTACTCGGGTTCAACACTAGGTACATATGTATATGTTTGAAATGATTGTTATCAGAATAGTACATACTTATAATAATATCAAACTAATAAAAGAGGAGAGTAACACAATTTATATTTCTCTATAAATCTAAAGAAACTGAATTGTTTTTAAGCACGCGCGTGTATGTGTATGTGTTTATACCATTACAATTACTGTAATGGTCAACTTGCTAACAAACACGAACTGAAAGGCCACTTTGTTCATAATTGTAAGGTGGTATATATTTAAACTTTCATTTATAAAAAGCAACTCTGTCGCATCTGATGACTTTAGATATATATATCGGTTAACAAAAGGTAAACATTTCAATATTAGTAAAATGTGTATTCACCAACGTGTATTCCGATAAACCTTCAGCAAGGAATACCCCCGTTATTTTTCACACAACGGTAGGAAGAGACGGTCACATTTAACATCGGTCCAGCGGAAGCCTTTAGAGCAAACAAAGACAGTACAGCGTTCCAAGTCATCCTTCGGCGCACCAGTATTCCAACCTTTGTCTAAATAAAGTAGTAGAAGAGATTTAAATGAAGTAAGACAATAATCGTAGGCCTACTGAAAACAGCGTTCAAATGGTTTGGATATAATTATATGGAATAATTGATATTTCTAAGATTAAACTGTGTGTCCGAACGGTTTGATCAAGATCTACACTTATATAACTTTGTTAGAAAAGCCTGTCAACTTGTGTAGATAATGATAAGCCTGAGGAGGAGGACGCCAAGATGATCCAAACCTACACTCTTCATAAATGCCAACTAGTGCTTTTTCCCAAGTACCGGTTCAATTATCATGATGTGCTAATATGATAATTATACAACTATTCAAGTAACTTTATCATATTTTAGTTTTTAGACCAAAACTCGTAAGATTCTTCCTTTCCCACATACAGTAACAATCTATATATAAGAAAGTACAATTATTGACTAGAGTTGAACTAGTCGTTCGCTGCAGAGGCATCAGAAGGTGGGAACGCGTAAAAAACCTAAATTAAAGTAATTAATACGTCTAGCAATGTTGTGTCTTATTAAATATACATAAACGGACCGTATACGAATTGAGCCGTTCCGCGAGAAAACCAACATTATGGCCTCTGCGTAATGTATCGACCCAAATCATCCTGCGCAGTCCGCGCAGACTGATACGGGCCGACACATTCCGTCTCAGGGGAATAGAGGTAAAGGGTAATGATTCCTGAAACAGAAATTCCACAGGAGACGAAACGTGTCTCTCTGGGTAAGCCTGTGTGGCATGCTGATCCGGGTCGATACATTACGCAGATGCCATAATGTTGGTTGTCTCACGTGACGGCTCATTTGTAAAATTGGCGTTATACTAATGGGTTAATAGTGCTTCTTTTTAAGTCAAAAGACTAAATGACATGCGGTCTGACAGTGAAAGCACTGATGAGATTTAGTAGATGCACAGACTGTCCTGGGTCTTAAATGTTCGCAGATCTATGCATTCAATCACCAAATTGCAAACGCGCTTCGATTAAGAAAACATTGTATTATTCTACATCCATTTGACAGATACTGTCATTTTATCTGACAAATATTCTTGGTATATACGCTTCTAGAAAAGACATTCATTATTCGAAAACAATGTAAGCATATGCAACAATTTGTCTTCTACCGATCAGTCAAAAATCAATAATCGGCTATATAGAAATAAGAAGGGCAGTGTAACAAATGTGGGCATAACTTTCTTAATGTTTATTATATTTTAAGTTCGCATTCATATTTGGGAAGAACAAAATCTCTCGATTTCAAATATGTAATATGTTTTAATTAGAAATAAAATTTAGGTGGGGGAATTTATATAAACATTAGGTGACCCTATATTCCTATTGAATTACATATGATTTTTGATAATTACACAGAAATTGCCATCAAATTTCGTTGGTTAATTAGTTATAACTTGTTTTCCTTTAAACTTTTTATAAGTTCGCATTCACATTCGTAAAGTATATTCATTTGTTTAAAGAAGGATATCATTTTTTATGAAATTAAGAAAAATTTAGGTGGGGGAATTAATGCTTTTGTCAAACAACATGTAAGTATTTTTTGTGTTCGGTGGAGTCCGTCAAACAGTAGCGGAAACTTACGAAGTTAATCGGATTTCACCGCTACTGGTTTTATGACTTCGATGTTTTATTGCAGGGCAATAAAATCTTACTCCTTCAGGGCAGGTTTTAAATATCTTGATAATTAAGGATTGAATTAAGAGTTTAATCAAATAGTTTTTATCCTCGCGCAATAACAATAGGAATATTATTAAATAATAGCCCGCCGTTGACATAAATATTACCTATAAATTAAGGCCAATTATGTATTTGTCATATTTAAATGTGTTAAAAGAATAGGAATAATAATTCATTTTGAGTATCAGCGAAAAATAAGTATACATGATACGTTGTCAATCTCACTAGGATTGATTATCCGATGTTGGTTATGGAAATAATACTGACCAAAAACTGTTAGATACATACGTTTGATGCGTAATAAAAAACAAAAACAAAAAATCATGTAATCTACACAAATGTTATTAACTTTACTAAAATCATCTTAGATTAATACACTTTATTGTTCACAAAGTGTTAATGTATGTTGACAATATTTCTGTGCAAACGGAAATGCAGTATACACTATTCCTGATATCATAAAAACTGTTTTCATAATATACAAATAAAAACATTTTAATTGCTACCTTTTTGCAATAAAAATATGCCAGCTTCTTGTAATTTTTATATAAAATGTGAAAAGAATTAAGGAAACACAATTTGTGTTATTAAGATAACCCTTTTGTTATTAACACACTATTATTTCTACCCAAGTTAATTAAAACTACACAATGTATTTTCCTTTTTTTTTAATACTGTTTATGAGAACTCTCAATGGATACCGTTTTTATTTTTAATGCTGTTTTTCAAAACATCATCTCAATTTTAATGTATTATTATAAGTGTCAAATGTGTGTATTCAGGTTAATCTGTAATGCTCTAATAGACACTGCCTCGGGCGTTTTATAAGTTAATTGGGTCATAAAAACCAGGATTGACATTTTCTGCCATTTGTTATTATCAGCGTGACTTAAAATAGATGTACTTGTGTTAAATTAAAAGTTACGACATAATATTTATTATTATTGTTATCAGCTTCATGAAAATATTTAATATCATTTCAGAATAATGGATTTTCTGTATTGTTTATTTTGATACAGGTTGGATTGAATTTATTTTCAAACTTATGAAGTATGGGTTCTGATCTTCGTATACAAAATAGCTCAAATCTGCATATTAAGCTGAGAAGTTAAAAATCTTACATTATCATTTTTGATTTTTTTTTTTTTATATATATATATAGCGACTTTCAGTTTTATATTGGTGGTTGAAGTCAGCCCTAAGTGAATCTCTTTGTTTTTTAATGACCAAAGTATAACTGCTCGGATTATACTTTTTAATTAAACACTTTATTATAAATTCATGATTCGGCTTTTTTTTAATTAAATTAATGGTTATTTTTTTATGAAAAATCAATTTTAAACTTGATTTTATATTAAAACGTAAAACACAAATTTTGCTATGCTCGTTTAAATATAGCATATCCCTATAATAAAACCGTTAACCTACCAAGATTAAAACTGCTAAATCCGTTTGAATTACCCTGATGATTTATGATTTATGACCCCTACGAATTGCGTCGGTTATCTTCGTAAACTGCCGAAAGATAAGAAACTCCGGCGATCGATTAGGTGAAATATCGATAAAAGTTATTGAGTGAAACCGGAGAAGACAGATTGTTGGATATGAAAATAAAGCAGTCATATCTCCTTTGCTCACATTATTTCGATATAGTATCGAAATAATACTTTAAAATTTTCATAGCGTTTAATATTTAAATAAGATGTTTTAAAAAAGGGGTCCTGTGAGAGAAGCATATACAATAAACGGTTAAAGACAACAGTATTTACATGTAAGTTCTTGTCCACTTGGAGTCCACGTCTCATGTCCATTGCCATTGTGTTGATACAGTGCGTTCCAAAAGCAACACTTACTATTAGAATTAGAACACAATCTAGAATCTGGATCTAAACAAAATAAAAGTTCATCCTGTGCTCATAATGTGATTGTTTGGTGTTTTAACGCCTATTTCAACGATATTTCAGATATCCCTGGGTAAGTTACAAGTACTACTGATCCATTTATTCTGACACCAGCCAGTCAGTCGTAATGCTACATGTAACCCCGCAACCCAGAGCGCCAAGGAGGGCTGCCATTACTACCATGTTTAAAGTCTTTGGTATGAACAGAACCCATACCTCCCGCACCCGAGGCGGACGCTCTACCATTACACTATCAAGACGGTCTCAGAATTTGAGCTCGGGTATCTGATTGATCAGATGCAAGTTCATTTTTCTGAATTGGCCAATCAGAACTCTTTTTTAAGAGTCTTATAGTTTTGGACCCTGAAGCAGTTGCTATGACCAAAACGGGGAATGTCGTAACACTTCCCCACACATCTGCAGCAGACGACTTTGAAATATACCTGCAAGACTATGGAAAATCTATATAAATACAAGTTGAATTAATGAAAAGATTTGAGATCATTATGATCAATTTCTCTCTTTGTCACAAAGCTCTCAAAAAGTCATCTGCAGCAGGGGCGTAATACAGCGTCTGTAAGTGGAAATTGGTTAATTTGGTCATAGTCCACGTAAATTGTTAATCCCGCGATAAATTCACATCAAAGTCAATTTATATAAAAGCTGCGTGTATGTATGTATCATGGTATTAACCCTTTACCACATACACATATTATCCAGCAGACGACTTTGAAAACATCTAGACAAAAAATATCGAATTTGTAAATGAATGTATAACTATTAAATAGAGTTGAAAACAATTATACAATATACAAAAAACTGCTCATTATAACAATGCACCCTTAGTCACATAATCATGATTTTTTTTCAACAGCCTTCTGCTGCAGATGCGTAAAAACACGTCTGTATGAGGGATAGGGTTAAAGACACTCCGCTTTGACATTAAATTGGTAAAAGAAATGTGCGTACAATTACTGGTGCTATGCATAATTTGTTTTTACATGTAATTGGACGACGAAGACTCGTGAGACTGTACTCGCCTTAGATCTCACTATACGTAGCAATCCCTGTTGCAGAGTTACCGTTTCTTACACTCATTATGTAATTAAAGCCGATAGTGTAAGAGAGTGTAAACATACGAAGCTGCATTAAAAGTGTTACACGTGACTCAAATATAGTGTATTAAACAGTGCTAGGCATTCATTTCTACGAGTAACTTCCATCACACCGAACTCGTTCTTACTATGTTCTGAAAATTGTAGCTCAACGGGCTTAAACTGTGTACAAATTGCGTTGACGTAGTAGCAACTTTTTGCGGTCCGTGTACAAACTTCATGAATCGGACGTGTCTGCAATGAGTTGCTAATGTAAACTAAGATTTACAAGCTGGTATTGGAACGTTTTTTAAGTGTTGTTTAATCCATTCCAACATGCAAATGCAAGTTTTTGGAAACGCTGTTGCAGATGGAAAAAATTGCTCATAGTTTCTACTTTTTGCCAAAACGTTAACAACTATTTTCAATTATCATGCAATTATAGAGAGTATACATATTTTTGACCATTTAAAATCGCCCTCTGCAGGTATGTGGCATGTTGAAATGGGTTTAACTTCGTGTACATTAGGATAACGGTTGTATTCTGACCTCGTAAATCGTCCTCTACCTTTGTTTCAACTTGCACTAAATGGATGCTTTTTTGTCGCGCAAAAATATCTGCAAAATGAAAACCCGGCAAACAGAAAGAAAGTCAGCCCCTATAACATTGTTTTATTTTTTTACAAAATTCGGTAATTGCTTTAATCAGGATTTTCTAAAACCCTTTCACTGCTCCCTCCAGACGAGCAGCAATAGGTCAGTCTGGAACGTCGAGCGATATCAATCGAGGGGGCGTAATTTCGAACTACGGATCGGACAAGTATTCGTTTTTACACAGGCTTAGTACTCGATATTGACATGGTGCCAGCTGCTTTGGGTAGCGATAATTGGTTATACGAATATTGTGAATGTTTGTGTGGATAAATTGTACGAGAAAGTCAACAAACACGTGATAAGGTGATCACGGCCTATTTTATGAATTATCGTTAAACACTGCTTTAAAGTCAATCAATCAATTTTGCAAACGATACCTGTATAATCTAAAGCAAAGGACATATAAAAATCATTGTCGGCGAAAAAGACATATCTCATCATAAGATTATTCTCCGTTTCCAACAGTTTTTTTCAAAACATTATTAAAGAGTATTTCAAATTTAAATATGTTACAAGTTATCAAAAATATGTTTTCGAAGCAGACGAAGGTTACATTATCATTACTAAAGATACTACAGCTATGTCTGTACTTGTGTCTATAGACATAGATAGTACAGCTATGTCTGTACTTGTGTCTATAGACATAGATAGTACAGCTATGTCTGTACTTGTGTCTATAGACATAGATAGTACAGCTATGTCTGTACTTGTGTCTATAGACATAGATAGTACAGCTATGTCTGTACTTGTGTCTATAGACATGGATAGTACAGCTATGTCTGTACTTGTGTCTATATTTTTAGAAAGATAGGGATATTCAATATTAATTATCAATAATACTACATATACATGTATATGTCAATCATAAAACCACATCGAGACTTACAATCAAAATGCTTATTTAACCTAATAGCTTCGTGTTCTTATATGTTTTAGGTTACAATACACCAACTAAATTCCTTCTTTGTTTTCGATGTAAAATCGACCAGTTTTTAATCAGTAAAACAGTAATCAATTGTCACACTTTCTAAGCATTCTCATGTAGAACACCATATGCCATTGAAAAGTATTACATTTAAGCTTTAAAAACAATCCAAATAACAAGAAAGAACTCACCAGGCGAAAATGGTTACCGTCATTTTGGACCAAATCGGGCCCGGACAAAACCGGTGTTTCGTAATCTCTACTTTCACTTTCAAAAAGGTCAAAATACTAAAAGTGATCAAATCAATCATCCAGTACATCCTATACACATTTACAATTATGTTAAACTCAATGTCATATATTCAATGCATTCTGGTGATGGTATACACTCATTTCTATATAAACAATAATTTGTGTAGGGACTACTTGCGTAAGCGTAATTTGACCTATAGATGATTTCCATATTTTCGACTAGATGTTTTCAAAGTCGTCTCCTACCGATCTGTTTGATGTTGGAAAGGTGGTTAATTACATGTACTTGCCTTGGCATCATCATACTTCTGTGCCGTCTCGCCGATGAGATAACATTTGTTTTCGAACGGGATCCATCCATCATCGCATACTGGTAAAGTTGAAAAGTTGGCATTAATTTGTTTACAAACATGAAGACGTATTTTGACGCGTCAGAAGCAGGCGTCATTTTAAATGATTGTTAAAAAATACTTAAAACTGTTTTCAATAACAATAGGGATTTTTCAATATGTTTGCCTC